>KK076434.1:1136814-1167891 GCA_000587855.1 Mucor irregularis B50
AATCATCAACATCAGCACCACCAGCAACAAAATCAACAGCAACATGAAGATGTATTTATTATGGATGATTTGACTAAAGAGTTTTCGTCTCTTTCCACCACGCCCACTAACAATAATAATAATAACAACAACAACGCTACCGTGAAAAGAAGTTCCTCTGGAAATTATTATTATCGTAATCATAGCAATAACAATCATTATCGTCACCACTCTTCATCCAACTCTTCTCAGCATCGCTTATATCAATATAATAAGCGCTACCATAATCGACCCATTGGTTGGAGTACGCATAAAAACGACTTGATGGGAATACCAATCAACTGAATACGGTTGTGCCCTATTGCACTGTGAAACCTTGAAACAATTGAAAAAAGATTTCCCCTAAAGACAATAAAACAATCTTGGGTCCGGTCTTTGCCGGACTTTCACAATTCCAATTTCATTAGTGGTCAAATTGGGGTGGTGGGAAAAACTGTAACGTCTAAAATGGAATATGTATATAAAGACCCAACTTTTTACTTTTCATAGTTGCTTTCACTTTTTAATTTTAATTTAAAAACAATAACAACAATGCTCGCTCGTCAAATTCTTCGTCAAAAGTCCTTGGTTGCACCTCGTATGGTCTCCAGAACCATGGCCTCCAAGGCATTCGTCAAGTACAACTGGGAAGATCCCTTGAATCTCGAGTCATTGTTGACCGAGGACGAAATCTTTGTTCGCGATGCTGCCAAGAGTTACTGTCAAGAGAAGCTCTTGCCCAGAGTCACTCAAGCCTATCGTAATGAGAGTAAGTAGTGAAGGAACGGTATTTATGCAGGGATTTATGCTAATTCAATCACAGAGTTTGACAGAGAAATCATGTCTGAGATGGGTGAACTCGGTTTCTTGGGTTCTACTATCGATGGCTATGGTTGTGCTGGTGTCTCCTCTGTTGCCTATGGTTTGACCGCTCGCGAAGTCGAAACGTAAGTGTGTACCTGTACCTTAGTGTGCATATGTGCGTATGTGTGTGTGAGAAATTAATCGTTTCTATAATTAGCGTTGATTCAGGTTACAGATCTGCTATGTCCGTTCAATCCTCTTTGGTCATGCATCCCATCAATGCTTACGGTACCAAAGAGCAAAAGGACAAATACCTCCCTGCCTTGGGTAAGTACTAAAAAAAAAACTTCTTTTCTTTAATATTTATTGAACCTTTTTAATTAGCCAAGGGTGAAAAGGTGGGTTGTTTCGGTTTGACTGAACCTAACCACGGTTCTGATCCCGCTGGTATGGAGACCACAGCCAAGAAGGTCAATGGACACTATGTCCTCAACGGTTCCAAGACCTGGATTACTAACTCCCCTATTGCCGATGTGTTTGTTGTTTGGGCAAAGAATTTGGATGAAGGAGGAGCTATTCGTGGTTTTATCCTCGATAAGGGTATGCCTGGTTTGGATGCTCCCGCTATTAAGGGCAAGTTCTCTCTCAGAGCTTCCATTACTGGTATGATCATGATGGATAATGTTGAAGTTCCCGTTGAAAATATGTTGCCCAACGCTAAGGGTCTTGGTGGACCTTTCGGATGTCTTAATAACGCCCGTTACGGTATTGCTTGGGGTGCTCTTGGTGCCGCTGAAGCTTGTGTCGCTCAAGCTCGTTCTTATACCTTGGATCGTAAGCAATTCGGTCGTCCCTTGGCTGCAAACCAATTGATCCAAAAGAAGTTGGCTGACGCCAACACTGAAATCGCATTGGGTCTCCAAGCCTGTGTTCAAGTTGGTCGTCTCAAGGATAGCAAGCAACTTGCTCCCGAAATGATCTCCATGATCAAGCGTAACTCTTGCGGTAAGGCTCTTGCTATTGCTCGCGAATGTCGTGATATGTTGGGTGGTAACGGTATCTCTGATGAATACCACATCATCCGTCACTCTGCCAACTTGGAAGCTGTCAACACTTATGAGGGTACTCATGATGTTCACGCCTTAATTCTTGGTAAGGCCATCACTGGTATTCCCGCTTTTGCCAATTAATTTCCCTCCAACACCTTAGAAATCCCCTTTCTACCTATAAATATATACATACAATTTAATTTTTGCCTTTTTCATTTAAAAAATATACTCTTCTATTTTGTTCAACTTGTACTCTCAATAAAAAAAACGTTCTACCATAATACTCCAGACCGTTACCTTTCAAGTGTTACATACCAATTGCGATTGTGGCAAAGTTTACCCAACGTTAATACATCGGAAATTGAACAGATTTTTGGGATTTTCATGATGGTATATCGTTATCAAAGGCGAAAAAGATGACCCGCCGATTTTCGTTGTTTTCAGTGCAACCCTTTTTTATCGAATAAAGTACTCGCGTATGAAAGAAGGAGGAACTGTAAACATTTTCAATGTATCAATATAATATCTCAATATACATTGGAGTGGCACTTGCTAGTACTTCTGTGGTTTGAAAGAAGTTTGCGACGACGTTGTCGCAAACCTCATTTCTTTCACTGTAAATCAAATCGAAATGAAAGGTATGACAAGAGAATTTTGCGGAATTATCTCTTTAAACCATTGATTATCTGTACAATTGATTATCTTTACCAACTTTTAAGATTTTAACATTTCCAAATTAGATTTTGAGGGAATGTTACAATATTAAACTCTAATTACTATCTTGACGTATAGCGTTACAGGTACTTCCAAAAATGTGTCATGGGAAAATTATGCGAAGGGCTTATTACACATTTGCTTTTGATTTACCACGCTTTTTGATTCCATTCGTCTTTATGCACCAGTTCCAGTTGTTTTAAGTTATCTCAAATGACAACCAAAAGTGCGAGAATAATTTAAAATATGTAAATATAGAAGAGCTCCTCGTGTACGGTATAAGTACTATCTAATACGTACACAAAACTGCATGTCACCCAGTTTTTGACTGATTGCAGTTAGCCAGAACTGAAAATTATTTAAGATTTTACTATGTATGAATAGTCTCGTTAAAGAGGTATCTACGGTGAGACTGATGTATACGTATGCCAGAGAACTTCAGGCATTAACATACAGTAGTCCTGAAATAAAGTGAATAAACATGTCTGCTTACATCAAATTTGTTACTACCGTTACGTTGTCTTATGTATTCACTCAACTCATGCACAGGCATAATTCAAAGTGTTTATACACGTATGTACCAACAGATGAATGCTCGTCCAGAAATCGGCATTTCATGACCAATATAAATTTACTTGGTTATATTTACGTAATCCTTTGTATGTATCATGAATGCGTGTCAAGTTTCAAATTAAATGCATATTGCGTACATCGTAATGAGCAATAACATCTATTTCTCGTAGAAACAATTGATGTATGCATCTACTTTCTGTTTGTTTGGTGATATAATACATGAAATGTCTGGGTCTGTGATACCACCTTCGTGCCCAGGACTTCTGTGATAGTAGACACTATAGTATGACATTTGCCGTTTAAAGCAAGGCTCAGATGTCAGCGTGATCTGTGCAATTTTAGAGCTTGGTAATAGTAGTCAAAGAAGTAAAAATCAAGACAGTGGAAGAGCTGCCGTTGCGAGACAATGCTTTCCTGGTGCACTTGATTGGTGAGGACAAATAATAAAAAATTTACTGGCAAGCTGAAAGGAGCAGTTGCGGCACACTTTAACCTCTCTCACATTGCAATTATACTTAAAATTTACAACATAACAATCGGCATACTGGTTTAAAAAAGTAGCTTTTTATTTAAATAAGAATAGTGTTTATCAATCCTCTTGCTTTTCTTTTGGAGTGCAAAAGAAAATTACCAGAACCGCGACGTGGACGCAGATTGATTAGGCTCCGAAAAGGGGAACAGAATTGAGTGAACAAGTCACCGCTACATGGAGATCCTTCGGCGGGCTTGACTGACCCAACGACTAGACTTCCGGGTAAGAATAGCATATTGAGACACCTCCTTGACCGTGTTTTTTGCGATTATACCACAAACCTCATACTCAAAGTCGCCCAAAAAAGACAAAGGACTATACAGTCATTGAAAATCCCAGGATAATCTCATGGACAAGCCATACAACGAGTCCTCTATCTTTCAAATGTCAATACTTCCACTGTGGGACGAGCGCCAACAGTCATCGCTCAGCATCCATAGAGACATCAAAAGGAGATCGTGACCTTTGAGTAAACGTTACCGTGGGGCACACAACATGCGCAAAGAATAGGCACATTGAATAACCAAATCATCAAACCCTCCAGATCTTCAAGAAGTCCAAAAGTCCTGACTTTGACAACTGTAGAGGCAAGGGAAAAGGTAACCATCAACCAGACCTAAAGAGGAGTGATCCAAATCCAATTAGCACCTGGCTTCTTGTTACAATATCTTGCTTAGCAATTTGCCGCCGTGAAGAACGATTGGAGGCAAGAGAAATCATGCAGTGTAAACTATACTACAACCTGTCCAAGAACTAAAATGGGAGAAGAGCAAAGAGAGTGTGCATTAATATATTGTCATCCTCACCTCTTATCTCCAAGAGGATTATGAGGGAATGGTTAAAAACATCCAGACTAAGCAAAAGCAGAGGCGAGGGGGTGTTACGAGAGAGCCGGGCCCAGCTGACTCCATACTATCAAAGCATGTCACTAGCCCTTATACGACCAGCTAGTACCCGCGTAGCAAATGCCGCCACAGAGAGAATAACCAAATGAGCAATATATAATACAAACCTTCGTTGTCTTCAAAATGAAGAAAGAATGCAGAGCGTCAAATGTCAACCCTCACAGTTTCTAAGAGCAACTTCAAAGACTAGAGCTTAGACATAAGTAGAGGCAAGTCAGAGTTTCCACTGACGGAATATAAACCCACGATTACAACGGCCAGCTTCTTAATCAGGCTAAGAAATACCCTAAACAGTGCCAACCTACACTCTACGAGTGCACGGTCAATGAAAGCACAATGAATGGATAAATCTATCACGGCTCAAAGAAGAGGGGACTCGATATTCTCGCTTAGCTAATGCCGCCGCTAAATGTTTCCCAAAGCAACTCAAAGAAAAACATGGAGGTCAGAGTGATCCATACTCTTATCAAACTTTCTTGAGAAAGGGTGCAGTGATAAAAAAAAAGGGAGTTCCAACCATACAGCCGTCATAAAGCTGGATCAAGCATCCTGTATGAAAACTCTATAATCTCAAAGACCGGGAAGATTATAGAGAGGCCCTCCTAGCTATACGAATATAGCAGCGTTTGAAATCATAACAGAACTACCCAGCTCCCAAAGGAGTCTACCAACTACAAAAATCATAGGACCCTACAATTAATAGTCCAAGAGAAGCGTGCGCCTTTACGAACAGACTGCCTTCCAATGCGGATCAAATTGAAAAGGTTTGCACATTTAACTAGACTACCAAAAGTTTGGCTAGATTTAAGCAGTGGCGTGGCAAAGCGCAGATACAAACCGTTGGACACAGTTTCGTCTGGCCTCGCACGAGCCAAATGCGGTGTGAGAAGGAACCAAGAAGTTGATGTATAGGCACATGAGGAAACAAGACAAAATAAATGTAGTGCGTATTTAAAAATTTTCTTACGTAAAAAAAATGACGTAGTCAATTTTGACCAATCAAATCGACTTTTGTCGGTGATGAAAAGTTTAATCTCCACTACGACCGAAAGAGAGTGAATGCAACGGAAGTAACAACACAAAAGATTAGATACAAAAAAATATGAAAATTTATTAACAAATATTATTTATGAGATTATAATAGTACAAATTATTGAGGGGATATGTGATATGCATGTATAACTAATGTAAAGGTGTATCTAAGAAATTTAATCAACTTCTTCAACAGTGGGTCCATTATCACCACCAGGAGCAGAAGCACCAGGGAATCCACCAGGAGCAGCACCGGGAGCAGCACCGCCTTCACCTTGATACAACTTCATCATAATAGGGTTGGCAATTTCTTCCAACTCCTTTTGACGAGCTTCATACTCTTCCTTGGAGGCTTCATGAGAGTTATCCAACCAATCGATTGCTTCCTTGACAGCAGCCTCTAACTTCTCCTTATCAGCAGATTCAAGCTTAGTCGAGACCTTTTCTTCTTGAAGTGTGTTGCGAAGGTTATAAGCATAAGATTCGAGACCATTTCTTGCTTGGATACGAGCAGCAACTGCTTCATCTTCAGCCTTGTACTTTTCAGCTTCGCTCACCAAGCGTTCAATATCCTCCTTGGAAAGACGACCCTTATCATTGGTGATAGTAATCTTGTTGGATTTACCAGTGGTCTTGTCGAGAGCAGAGACGTTCAAGATACCGTTTGCATCGACATCAAAAGTGACTTCAACTTGAGGAACACCACGAGGAGCAGGAGGGATACCAGTTAATTCGAACTTGCCAAGGATGTTGTTGTCCTTAGTACGAGCACGTTCACCTTCATAGACTTGAATCAACACACCAGGTTGGTTATCAGCATAAGTAGAAAAGACTTCAGACTTCTTGGTGGGAACAACCGTGTTACGCTTAATGAGAGGAGTCATGACACCGCCAGCAGTCTCAATACCAAGAGAGAGAGGAGCCACATCCAAAAGAAGAAGAGAATCGGTCTTCTCAGAA
The DNA here is from genome assembly GCA_000587855.1 of Mucor irregularis B50. Lineage (NCBI taxonomy): Eukaryota > Fungi > Mucoromycota > Mucoromycetes > Mucorales > Mucoraceae > Mucor > Mucor irregularis. The sequence continues at coordinate 1,143,402 of KK076434.1, forward strand.
GTGTTACCGGTCAAGATAGCAGCTTGAACAGCGGCACCATAAGCGACAGCTTCATCAGGGTTGATTGACTTGCTGGGTTCCTTGCCATTGAAGAAATCAGAGACCATCTTTTGCACCTTGGGGATACGAGTAGAACCACCGACGAGAACAATATCATGGACTTGACCCTTATCAATCTTGGAATCACGGAGAACCTTCTCAACAGGTTCCATGGTCTTGCGGAAAAGATCTTGGTTCAATTCTTCAAAGCGAGCACGAGTCAAGGAAGTATAGAAATCAACACCCTCGAAGAGAGAATCGATTTCAATGGTGGTTTGAGCAGCGGAAGACAAGGTACGCTTAGCACGTTCACAAGCAGTACGAAGACGACGAACAGCACGAGCGTTACCAGAGATATCCTTCTTAAACTTGCGCTTGAATTCTTGCATAAAGTGGTCCACGAGGCGGTTATCAAAATCTTCACCACCCAAGTGAGTATCACCAGCAGTAGCCTTGACTTCAAAGATACCATCTTCAATGGTTAAGAGAGAGACATCAAAAGTACCACCACCTAAATCAAAGATCAAGACATTGGTCTCAGACTTGGCTTGCTTGTCTAAACCATAAGCAATAGCAGCGGCAGTGGGTTCATTGATAATACGGAGTACGTTCAAACCAGCAATAGCGCCAGCATCCTTGGTAGCTTGACGTTGAGAATCGTTAAAGTAAGCGGGGACAGTGACGACAGCAGAGTCCACCTTGCCACCCAAGTAAGCTTCGGAAGTTTCCTTCATCTTGACGAGCACCATAGAGGAGATTTCTTCGGGTGTGAAGGTCTTGGTTTCACCCTTAAATTCGACTTGAATCACAGGCTTGCTGTCCTTGTTAATAACCTTGAAAGGCCAGTGCTTCATATCAGCTTGGAGATCAGCATCGTCGAAGCGACGACCGATCATACGTTTAGCATCGAATACAGTGTTGTGAGGATTCATAGCGACTTGATTCTTGGCAGCATCACCAATAAGACGTTCGGTATCGGTGAAAGCAACATAAGAGGGAGTAGTACGGTTACCTTGATCGTTGGCGATAATTTCTACACGATCGTTTTGCCAGACACCAACGCAAGAGTAGGTAGTACCCAAATCAATACCAACAGCGGTTTTTGTAGACATGTTTTGCTTCTTGAGAGTAACTAATATAAAGTTAAATAAATATTAAAGAATGATGAAAAAAAAGAGTCGATGGTGGAAAATGTGGTTACTTATATACTTTTTGAAACCTGTAAGTGTCTAGTAGGATCCGTCATTCTCCATCATCTTCCAGATACTTCTCCAACTTTCCAAGAACAAATTCAATGTCCGGACCAATCAAATTGTAACGTGTGGAAATTCATGTAAAATGCTGGATGCTTCGAGGACCTGCCACACTCTTCAATACCTTTCTTTTTTATTATTCCAAATGTCACAAAAGCAACACTATTATTCGAGCGAGAGCAGCAATAGCCATGCACTAAGTAGACCAGTGAGAAGACATTTAGTTCATGTGTACCTTACATTAGCGGCCATGTGTGCCATTGCCACAGCAGGTTCTCGGGTGGGTGATTACCTTGGCGTAGCAGGTTCTACCGTAGGTTCTTTAGGTGCCGTAGCTAGTGTTTCCATGTTTCGTTTCACACCAATCAATAGTCGAAGACGGTGGACTTTACTAGGGGTAAGTTAGTTATAACGATAATCATAAAAGTCATACAGACTTTCTCACTTCATATGTTGACAATACATAGGCCTATTCTCTTTCAAGCGGTATCGCATTATCCACATTTTTAGCATACATTTTAAATTTTGATCCTTCTGGAAACCTTGTCTTCTTGGCTTTGTCATCTGCAGCATTGATCTTTTTAGGATTTTCATTTAGCGCAGTGACAGCACAGAGACGCAGTATGCTCTATATTGGAGCATTTGCTAGCAGTGTGTTAGGTGTGCTGTTATGGATTTCGTTAGCCAATGCTTTCTTTATACGATCATCGTCCATTTATTCTTTGGAATTATATGCTGGATTGCTTGCCTTTGCAGGATTTGGTAAGCACAGACAAAAGTGTTGTGGTTTTTATTACGTTTAAATGTACTCATGATACTCTCTTCTTACAGTAATGTACGATACGCAAATGATTGTGGAACGAGCAAGTGCAGGATTGATGGATATTCCAGGCCATTCTTTGGAATTGTTTATGGATCTCTTTTCTCTATTCATTCGACTAGCAAATATTCTTCTCAAAAAGCAAATGGAACGTGAAGAAAACGAACGAAAGAAGCGTAGAGGGGATGACAGACGCAATATCCGCAGAAACTACTATTAGATATGAAATATATTACACAAGACTCATCCACATTATGTACAAGGTGATATTGTAAAACATTATCTCTTCTCTCATTGCTTTAATTTTACTTTAATAAATTTACCCAGCGAGTGTAATAATACATGATATTTATGTAAATTGGAACTGTTATTGTTTAAAGGCTATTCCTAGTGGCAATTCTGCCAACCTTGGAGCGTACATATGCTTCAACAGTCACTACGTAAACATAATACTTGGAAGCAGAGAATGTCTTGTATATCGCATAGAAATCCTGTGCAATATTTATAACCTTGAGCTTACAGGAACCAGCCATAAGTAGTAATTCTGTTGCCCATCGGTTTTCAAAGTCTCATTGTTGGAAGAATGGATTGGGCTTCTCTTATAGTGTGTACGTTTTTCGCAAATGATATGATTGGCTGATGTACGTGACTTATTGTTTTCCACTGTGGCTTGCTGTGTGTGATTATAGTTATGAGTAGAAGGAAAAGTGGTGCGACACACTCCAGAACATTAGGTCCTTTTTATTTTATCCTCTTTTCTCACTTCATTTGGCCTTTCTTGAAGTATCTTTATTGACTATATTAAAGAGCTTTACATATAAAAAGTGGTGACGCGAACTTGCTATTATAATACACCATCTCTCATTTTAAAACCCCCTTTTTTGTAAGCGAAAAATGGCCAATGACCCACCATCACCATCAAGGTAACTGTTTGAAGTGGAAACCACCTGTAGATGAATAACTAATGTATGACGTAGACCTTTGGTGAATAGTACCGAAGTTTCTAATAACACTGGGTCTCATGTAAATACATACAATACTACTTCTACTGCTAATACCACTGCTACTACTGCTGCCCCACGGTTATCGGCGGCAGAAAGCAGTCCATATCAGACGACTCATGGGAGAACAAACTCCGTTGGTGAACTTAATAATAATAATATACGCAGAGCATCGAATTCACCTCCACCACCACCACCATCATCATCGCAGACACTTTTGCAGTCACCTAATCCTATTTCCACAGCTCCAACTTATGCTAGACAAAGAACACCTAATAAAGAATCTTCTCCTGTGAACCACCCTGTGAGAGCCCCCACTCCTATTGCAGCACCACCTTCAACTAATCATGTCAGTGTGCCCGCCAGCAGTACAAATACTGGTAATAGTACTTCTGCAGCAACTGGAACTGCTGCTTCTTCTACTACTACTACTACTTCCACTACTAACAATACTAGTGCAGCTGCAAATTCAAATGGATATAGACCATTAAATGTAAAAGATGCTTTAACTTATTTGGATCAGGTCAAAGTGAAATTTGCAGATCAACCTGAAGTATACAACCGTTTTCTAGACATTATGAAAGAGTTCAAGAGTCAAGCAATAGATACACCTGGAGTGATTGAACGTGTTTCTACTTTGTTTAGAGGACATCCTCAATTGATTTCAGGATTCAATACATTTCTACCTCCCGGTTATCGTATTGAATGTTCAACAGATGATCGTGCTAGAGATATTATTAAAGTCACTACTCCCAGTGGTACAACAAGTACAACTAGTGGTGAACCTTTGAATTTACAGTCAGAGACTATGCATGTAGAACCAACCACGCGTTATTACGGTCATTCACAACAACAGCAGCAACAACAGCAGGTACCTTATGGCCAACAACAACAACAACAAGGATATCGTAGTAGTCATGGCAATGGTCCACTTCCTCCTATTTCTAGTTATCATCCTTCTCCCATACAATCCTCTACTTCTGTACTCCCTCCTCGTTCTGTAGCAGCAGGACCTCCAGTTGCACAAGCAGCAGCACCCGTAGCACATCAACAGCCACCTCCACCACCCTCACACGAACGCAGATCGATTTCTCCAAGTCACAATGATACGCGTCGTGCACCAGTTGAATTTAATCATGCCATCAACTATGTCAACAAGATCAAAAACCGATTCTCCAACGACCCCGAAACCTACAAGCACTTTTTAGAGATCCTTCAAACCTATCAAAAGGAACAACAACCCATTCAAGAAGTGTACGCTCAAGTGCAAATTTTATTTAATGGAGCCAATGATTTATTAGCAGAATTCAAGCAATTCTTACCCGACACATCCCAACAACAACAACAGCAACAGCAAGCTACTACTCCTGGCGACTACGCCATGTCAAAATCACAACAGCAAAAGATGAAAAAGAGAACGTTATCAGGATTAACCAAACAACCCAAGCGATCCAAATCGAGCCATCACAGCAACAAGTTATTAGAACATCATCTTTCCGATATTCGTCGATCGCCCATCATTCTTCCTCAAGGTGACGATGTTCGCCCTGTAGTGTCGATCGAAGAAGCCGAGTTTTTCGAAAAGGTGAAGAAGTACATTGGCAACAAAACTACTTATCACGCCTTTTTGCGCATTTTGAACTTGTTTAGTCAACAGATCCTCGATGCCAATATGTTGATTGAAAAATGCGAGAGCTTTTTGGGTGGCAATAAGGAATTGTTTGAGGGATTGCAAAAGTTGGTGGGTTATGATGGAAAGGATATTGTGATTCAGAACTTGCCTGCCTCTGTGCCTAAACCTGATTTCTCGTCATGTCAAGAGCATGGGCCTAGTTATCGATCCGTACCCAAGTCATGGCAAGCACAGAGCTGTTCAGGTAGAGACGCGTTGTGTTGGGAGGTCCTGAACGACGCGTACGTGTCTCACCCCACTTGGGCCAGTGAAGACAGTGGATTTATTGCATCGAAAAAGAACGTCTTTGAAGAAGCTTTGCATCGTGTCGAAGAAGAACGTTATGAATTTGACTTGAACATTGAGGCCAATTTGAACACCATCTCTTTATTAGAACCCATTGCGAAAAAGATCTCCACCATGTCGGAGGAAGACAAGAATGCGTTCAAGTTGCCTGTGGGTCTGGGCGGACCTTCCAAGACAATTTATCAGAGAATCATCAAAAAGATTTACGGTAAAGAACAAGGCGCTGATGTATTGGACATGTTGCATAGCAATCCCGCACAAACTGTGCCTGTGATATTGAAGAGACTCAAGCAAAAGGACGAAGAATGGAAACGCTCTCAGCGCGAATGGAACAAAGTATGGAGAGAAGTGGAGATCAAGAATTATTATAAAGCCCTGGATTACCAAGGCGTGATATTCAAATCCAACGATCGTAAATGCATGACGGTGAAACATTTGGTGACGGAAATACAAACATTGCATATGGATCAATGTACGACATCCAACGTGGAACCTCAGTTTACATTCTCCTTCAAGAACAAAAAGATTTTTAAGGACGTGACGCGTGTATTGTACAGTTACTTTGAACGTCAAACCACCTACGGTACAGAGGATTGTGAAGTGATGAAGGCGTTTATTGAAATGTTCTTGCCCGTCTTTTTCGACGTGCCTGATGTCTTGCCTCATATCGCCACTTCCTCTTCAGATCAATCTACCACCGCAGAAATCATGTTGGATGAGGATGAGGAGATGGTGGACGATGAAGACGCTATGGACGAAGATGTGGATGAGGATGAGGACGATGATGATACACAAAACTCCTATGATTCATCTACAGATACGACATCTCGATCTACGCGAAGAGGGTACAGTAGTCGCAGAAATGGTAGAAGGTCACCTCGTCATAAACCACACGATGATGACGATCAACGTCTGTTGAAGGATGTCTTGACAAAGACAATGAAGGCAGAGAAGCTAAATCAGTCCAAGAAAGAAGCTATCCAAGCAACATTGGAAGAGGAGGAAGAGGAAGAAGAAGAGGATCCTTACAAGGAGCAAAAGATCTATAATCTCTTTGGAAATACTACGTTCTATTGCTTTTTCAGATTGTTCCAGGTATGCTATACTTTTAATTTTATTTGTAGAATGCGTAGGCTAACCCCATTCCTCATTAGATTTGCTATGATCGCCTTTGTCAAATGAAGCAGTTGGATAGAGAGTATAGAACTAATCCAGAAAAGACAAAGTTGATGAACAAAGCAGCGCTTGAATTGAACATCACTTCTGCTACATTTAATTGTAAGTGTTTTTTTTAGGTTTTGTGATCAGAGTGGCTTGACTAATTGTCCTTATTATCACATTTTAGCTATCGAGATGGATTTTAAATTGGGATACTATAATGCTTTACTTAAATTGATTGATCGATTCTTTGATGACGAGTTGGATCAACATGTGTTTGAGGAATGTGCACGTTATATCTTTGGCACCAAGGCGTACATTATGTTTACCATTGATAAATTGATGATTTCCATTATGCGTCAGGTAAGAAAAGCAGATAAAATACAGAGTGAGAAAAAGTGAGACTAATTTGATATTCCAGCTTCATCATATTGTCACTGATCCCAAGGCGCAGGAATTACTCTCTTTCTTCAAAAAGAACCATGAACATGAAAAGAGCACACCTCAGTTAACACAAGCATACCGCTTAGAAGTGACAGAGACATTAGGACACGACGACAACTTGTACAACTTGGCGTTTGATATATCCAAACGAACTCTCTCTATTCAATTGTTAGAAAAGGAAGACGAGACATTTGAGTTGAATGATTTAGGTGATTATACCAACTATGTTACGAATTACATTGACTGGGAACATGATACTCCCAATGTTCGACACAAGGACATGCGTTCTACGTTTTTAAAGAGGTAAAACGGAAGTTGAAGTAATAAGGTTGTTGTGATTCTTAATTGTATTTTTATCCTTTATTAGAAACATATCACTAAATCAGCAACAACAACCAAGCGAAAAAGACATTGTTCATAGCGACATGCAATACAAGATTTGTCGAAATACATACCACATGTTCTATGTGATTGGTGCAGAAGATGCTTTTATCCGATCTAAACCCACCTCTTCTTCTTCTTCTTTAAAAATAGAAGATAGAAAATCCTTGGAGAGTTGGTTAAATAAGAAACAGCCCCACGATGTAAAATTAGAAGAAAAGATGCGCTCACTACTCTCACAAGGAAAATAATTTATTTTTATTGCATTCTTTTTTTGATTCCACTCAACCATCATGTATATAAATCACACAACGCAAAAGAAATAAAATAAAAAAAAACTGAATTTGTTTCTCTAGTTTCTATTTTTCCGTGTCGTCCCCTTAAATCCTGTTTCTCTTTGCGACTACTAACCATTCTATTGAATAAAAAAAAAATAGTACTTTTTTTTTTCTGCGCTGTTGAACGTAGTTGGATAATTTTTTTGCGTACGCTCGCAAATACACTCTCACACACACACACTTATAATATATAAACAGACTTTGGTGCTGCTAATAATATGAACATTACACAACCCGTTCGGAGTATAACCGTTTTCTATTTTATCCTACTCTATCTACTCTCAACACACACCATAACAGCAGAAGACAATGCACAGTTGAATCCATTTCAGAATGCTCCTACTACAACTCCTACCATTGAATCTAATATACCCACTGCTCTCGATCAACAGACTTTAAACTCATTAGAAGAGAATTCAGCGACTAATACGCCACTAGTGAAAGCAGCAGTAGCGGTGGTTACAACGCTTGTACAAAACAACGAAGACGACGGAGACGAAGACCAGGACGAAGAGGAGGAGGACGGGGAAGAAGAATACGAGGAAGACGAAGAAGACGATGATTCAGAATCACAAAATGAGTCTGATTCATACACAAATACAACAGCATCAACCACCACCACCACCACTACCACCAAAATAGCATCCATAAAATCCACGCATAAGCCCACTACAGCCACGACCACAGCATCAAAAAGAACTCCTACTACACCAGTAGCATTACCGTTGGTGACGGAACATAGTAATAAGACATTACAATATACCAATACGTCAGACCCCCTTGTACAGTACGATCTAGAGTGTGAAGCGGATGATTCCTTCTGCAGTAAAGTGAGTAGAGCAGTGGGAGCAGCGATCGATGAATTCTCTCGAGTGATTTATGTCAAAAATAGTCTATTGTAAGTTTATTTATATATGGTAATAATATACACTTATTCTAAAAAACTTTTTTTTTTTTTAGAATTAAAGTGAGATATTACAGTTTTTGTGAGAAGGTGTGTGCCAATGATACATATGGTTGGGGTGCACCCACATCACAGGTAAATCAAATAATGACTTGCACAAGGGGAAAAGGAAAAAAGACTAAAAAGAAAATTATCCCTTAGTTTACTTTACCTTTTGAAGATGGAGCGGATCTGAATTTTGTTTATCCCCAAGCCTTAGCAAAGCAACTTGCACCTTACAGCAGTACTTCTGTGTGGGCAAAATACGATATAGAAATAGAGATTAATCATGATGTATATGTCAACGAAGCAGAAAATACAAGCGGATGGAATGGATCAGGCATACCACCAAATGGGAAATTTTGGTTTTTCGTAAGTTGTGTTTGCTCGATGCATAAAAAAAAAACTATATATATGGATTTATAATAAAACCAAAAATAGAATGATACTGCTGGTGTTACCATCCAATCTCATCAAGTGGATTTAAGATACGTGGTTTTACACGAGTTATTACATGGACTTGGATTCTTGAGTAGTTGGGCAGCTTACTTTTACTCGGACGCTTCACCATTTAGAGACCTGGTGGATGGAGTGATTGACCCTTTGATGTTGCAGTTAGTCACCCCGAGTCCTTACTGGTACATCAACCAAAATACAGGTCCCGCTTACGTAACGGGGTTTCAACCTACTATGATCTTTGATAAATATTTAGTTAGTGTATCCACAGAGCTTAATGTGACTCGATCAGTATCTCTATCTGAGTTGGCATTTGATATGCAAGATTTTTGTGTTCAGCACGACGACGCATTTATTATCAACTTCATCAGAGGGTTTACCAATGCAAGTCAATCCACCACTGCACACAAACTATGGCTTTCTATGTCTCAACCCGAAACCGTGAGCTTCCAGTTTCAGTCACCGACTGTGTCCAATAGCAGTTACAACTCAATACCGTACCTCAACAAAACATATACCAACATCACATTACTGACAGGTGGTGATTTATTTGCACGTTCCTCCTTTGAAAGAATCGATGCCACACTAAATCGACCGGGACTCGTCATTTCTCACTTGGATGACCAGTACGCCACTACACCTGATTTCTTGATGACTCCACAATACCACCAAGGACAAACACTAGAGGACCTGGTGAAAAAATATTACGATGTGATTCCCGTTATTAAATACAATACAACCTCCGCTAATAACAGCATGGTTGAACAAGTGTATAGATCACCTATTGGACCTGGTGTGTTGAGAATTTTAGATTCAATAGGCTATTCAACCGTATTGACAAAGACAAATTATACCACCGACGGTAATGTAAAAACCCCAAAGTCAAGGTCGCATTGCGACGATAGCAATACAAATCATGCGAAACCATCTCCTACATCCTCTTCTTCGCATACTGTCAAAATTTGTTCTCATTCTTTGGTATTTGCCTTTATTGGTGTTGTTTTAGTAAATCTTTTCACCTGAATCAATTGAATAAAAAAAAAAATTTTTTTTGTTTGTTATACAAAAATAGATACCGTAGGTTAATTTGGAAATTAGAATTGTGATTATAAAAAAAATGTTTTTTCAATCTCGAGTTTCCGTGTCCATCTCCTGAAATTTATTTCTTACATGCAATGGGTTACTTGCATTGGAAGAGTATGAAACGAAGACACAGTCAGTAGCAAACTTACTCAAATAATTACCCTTCAACATGTACACATTTCTTACTTGTAAAAGTTGAGCCAGACAATAAATATTTGAAAAAATCTTTTGTGAATAATTAAGACTTTTATTGTTTTTTTATGATCACAATTATAATTTCCAAATCGCGTATTTTCCAGCTTCACTGCAGTAAATTGGGAGTTCATTATTTTCAAATTCAACCCAAATTAAAGAAACATTGTCTGTTTCTTTTTATGCAAAAAATAAAAAAGAGGTTTTCTATTCTTTATAATTTACCCTTGGACCCTTTCTATTTTCCCAAGTGTATATATAAAAAAAGAAAGCATAATTTTACTTTTATACAATAAAAATAGAAGGTTTTATATTTTTTATTCAAGGAGTTTTCCGAGATATATAAGCTTATTTCTATAATTTCATGCGCATGAATAGATGAAACTCTCCGCAGTGATTTGTTATTGGTTTGACACTTGAAATCTTACCAAAAATGCAGATTCAAATGTAACATTAATTTTTTTGTGTTTCCGATTTAGATTTTTCGCTCCGATAAACTCCATTTTATATATTGCCGTAGTTCAATAATTTTTTTTTTACCTTTATTCTCTATTTTTATAACTTTTTCATTATTATACCTGTAGCCATATTAAATAATGCAAGTTGCTTCAATGCCTACAACAACTGTATTTAAGAATAAGTGGAATGTATTTATTACCAAATTATCACCCCCTTCACCACTCGAACACGTACACAACCAAAGAAGACGCCGTAGTAGTTGTTCAGAAAATAATAACAATAACGGCTCAACAACAAGGATAAACGAACAATTTTTAAAGCGCAGAAAGCACAGCGACGCTATGTCTGTCGGTACATTCGATTCTACTATCAGTATTAAGGATAAGTTTCGTCAAGCAATTCCCTTCTTTCGTAGAAGAAGTTCTGCAAGCCACTTTGAAGAACAATCACAGCCGCAGCCACACCAACAACAACATGCTTCTCCACAGCAATCACAAGTCACTGTTGACTATTACGAGCAATTAGAAAGACTTCAACAACTCTATACACTCGCAGTCGATGAGGTATGTAATACTACTACGCATTTCGTTGTTTATATCAGTTTACTAATAATCATTCTTGCTTATAGCTTAATTACGCTGAAGATTCCCAGGGATCATCTTATTACTCAGGCGATCTGATAACTGCACGTGAAGCATTGGATGATTGTGCAAATACGTTTATGCACTTACTTACCCAAATAACTGACGTTCTTACACGTGAAGGTCTTCAGTCTTCTATGACACCCAAGTTACTATCACTGCAAAAGCGACTTGACGCCTTACCCGAGGCTGGTGACACTTACTAAATTCCTCATTATACCCTTATCTTTTTTTTCCTTATTTTTTTGTATATTAAATCCCAATAACTTAAGTTTTCCTCTTTTGTATATATTTTATACATATTTACCACACACACACACACCTTTAAAAAAAGTATTTTTTCCTTAATAATAATAATTATAATAAATCTTTTTCTTGCACTACGTGCGTACGTAACCCAACGTACGCTCTCCGCGTATATAAAAAAAAACTTTTTTTTTCATAATACACTTTTCCATCTTGAGTAGTACAAAGTCCCGGTGAAATACGGTGATGCCCAAAGAATCAAGACTCCTCATCTATGCAAGCATGACTCAGACAAAAAAAAACTTGTTTTAAGTCTAAATTGCTGAATAAACAAAAAAACTAGAACAATGAAAAAAGTAACACGGGTGTATTTTACGTGTCAATCGCATTTTTTGTAGAAGGGAACTCATGTGAAAGCTGACTACTGACTTTAAAATAAGTTTTATCCGGCAAACTGTCCTTTTCTTGCATGGAAAGAAGGATTTTATGTAATAAGAGTGTTCTTTTTTCACCACGGTTTTACACTTAAATTAGAACTAGCATGCGTTTCATAGATAGATGGATACAATCATTCTGTCTACCTGATGACCATCATTAAACACACACACACACACACACGCATTGTGGAAATTATGGCATGATTTAAAGTCGAATTATGGCAAGGGACCTCGTTTGAGAATACGAGATGATGGTGGGTGGTGGGGTCGGAAGTGGAGGAGTGTGGGGTTAAAGGCTTTAACATCTTTTTTATTTCATTGTACTACGCATTAGGAAAGAATACGCGATGAGGGCAACTAAAACTCCAGATATTTCTCACGGCTAATTCTCCTTCCATGACGAACAATTTACATTATGTTTATGAACGCTCTTTCAAATAATCAAGAATTTATTAAATTTTGGTATGTACAATTTCTATATTCATGCTTTGGCCTTTCCTTTGCCTTTGGCCTTGGTGGTTTTCTCTTTTTCGGGAGCTTGTTTTTCCTCTTTCACTGATTCTACCTTTACTTCTTCCTCTTCTTCTTCCTCGTCTTCCTCTTCTTCTTCCTCGTCTTCCTCTTCTTCTTCCTCGTCTTCCTCACCTTCTTCTTCTTCTTCCTCCTCTTCGTCTTCATCTGAGGAAACATCGTCGTCAAACATGCTCGCTGAGGAAGAGGCTACTGGCTTATGAGTGACTTTTTGACGCTTGATCGCACTTCCAACTGCGGACTTGACATTTTCCACCATTTCCTCTTTATCTTCCAAGAACTCGTTATCATCAAACAAATACTTTCTTGGCTCTCTTTCTTTGAGCGCATCCTCAATCTTTCTCTTCAATTTCTCTCTTTTTTCTGCTTCTCTTTCTGGAAGTGCATCCAACTCTTCTTGTAACCTATGCATTGGGAGTCAATATGCATACATAACAGCTACTTTTTTGTCGCATCAAGATATACTTACTTTTTGGCATCATTCACAGTTTTGATTCTTCTGCCCTGTAAATCTCGACAGGCTTCAAAGTTGGTGGTCTTTTGTGCATTCATACGGCCACCTTGGGCACGAAGCATAGATCCAAAACCACCTTTACCACCCAAAAGTCGACCAGAAAGGTTTAAAAAGTGCACTGGGTGTTGTAAATTCAAAGCATCGTCATCCATCAACATTGATCCGCCCATTGAATTCAGAACTTGATCTTCAACGGGGATCGAGGTGATGTTGTATACTGAGTGCTTTATTTGTTCAACAGTGTTGTTGTGTTCATCTACGGGTAAGCAGATGGGTGCAGCACCGTCGTATAATGAGATAATAACTTGAGTCATTTGATGTATTGTGTTGTAAATGAGTGAGAATGAAGAGAAAGAAAAAAACTTCTGCGGATACGAATGAGATGCTGCTTACATCATCAAGTTAATGATATCTGATTGGTGAATACTACAGTGAGAGGGCGGGTCGCTTGTGTCACCTGAGAATCGCTCAAATGAAACAATTCTGACACTTGGCCCATTTACCATTCAGGGCAAATAGGGTAAATGAAACTTGGCAATACGGAACAGACCACTTTTAAGCGGACTTGAGTACAAAAGAAGCAGATAAATTGAACATTCTAAGGGAATTTGCGTTTAAAGATGTGCTAATAATAAGAGATCCATAATATAAGCTCTTGATTCCAACTTCATCTTGTAAACTAGCAAAAGAAATGATAAGACCATGCGAACCACATGCTTGTAAGATGCACACTTTTAATTAATGGGCTTATTTAAGACTTTGGAGTGAGTACAAACCAAAGCATCTATCCAAATGCAGAATACCCAAGTGACCAACTTCTACCCAATGGGATCACTTTAATTGAGTTGAATAGCCAATCATATTCTTTCCTCATAACCTGAAAAGTAGTACTTTCAATAAGATCAGTATCAGTGAGTAATTGTAATCGCTTGCGAACAACTGCAATCACAGTGTTATGACATTATGAAGGCATCCACGAAATTCTTTACTTAAAAAAAGCCCCCAAGTCTGTGTTTTACCCATGAAATGGATCTAAAATGAGTTTGAATTGGCGAATGAAATTTGAATATAGAAAATAGATGCAAATTTGAGTTAAAAGTATCAACTTTAAAAGCAGGAAAGAAAATAAAGAAACAGGCTTTTTATTCATGCAAGAGAATGAGGTAAATCGACTCTTTTACGAGCAATTCTAGACGCTATTAAATAGACGATTAGGAATCGTGGGGTAAATGTATAGTAATCTCTTGCCTTTTAAGGTTTGGGTTGGATAACATATTCTGCGTAGACCAACAAGACTTTCACGATGTGTAGTACAGATGATTTTGAATCCGAATCTCAGTTGAATAAAAACAAGTTTTGAGTGAATTGCAAGTAGTATCGAAATCATTCCTAAGCAAGTTCTGGATGTAAAGCAAGTTGATCTACTGGGAAGCGATCTGAACGGAACCAAAGAATGCTTTACCGAACTTGATTTTTTATAAAATGACGTCTTTTCTCTCTTACTCACTCACGTTAGGTGGTACAAGCTCTGTCAAGTTAATTCCCGTCCAACAACAAGACTTTTACACACAGCTTTCTTTTTCTCCCTCTTTATTTTTTTTTAATTTTTCCCTTTTTCTACATTCACCATTAGTCAATAGAATGCCCACCACTGCCTCACCTTTACTACCAGAGGTCACTTCTGGTAGAGCCAAATGTAAGAATATCAAACAACACCCACCGTTTCAAATAATGATGATCTTTTTTTTTGCTTATCAAAACTTGGTTTTTGTAGACGTTGTTGGTGTATGTGCGATGGATAGAAAAGCAAGATCAAAACCTATGCGCCATATATTAGATCGATTAATAGCGCATGGTGATTTTGAAATCGTTATTTTTGGTGATAAAACAATCTTGGATGAAGGTAATAAAAAAAAAAGTGATATTTTGGGGAAGGAGGGGAATAATAATTAGATTAACTAATACACACACCAAAAATAGATGTGGAAAATTGGCCAGGTTGTGATTTCTTGATTTGTTTCTTTTCCGATGGATTTCCGATGGAGAAAGCTGTTGCGTATACGAAACTTCGAAAACCCTTTGCAGTCAACAATGTACATATGCAGACATTATTATGGGATAGAAGAGTGGTGTTATCCATCCTCGATGCGATTGGTGTACCCACACCTCCTCGTTTAGTTGTTTCAAGAGATGGGGGTGCTAAAGTGGATGCAGATGCTGCTGCTGCGTTCAAGGAATGTACAGGAATGGATATCGATAGAGTCTTAGCGAGATATGCATCCAATACCAAATCCGTGATCACATCCGACGAAGGGATTCAAGTCAATGGAGAGTTCCTGGAAAAGACCTTCATTGAAAAACCCGCGGATGGTGAAAACCACAACATCAACATTTATTATTCGGATAAGATAGGAGGGGGTGGACGAAGATTGTTTAGAAAGGTAATACATAGTGAAAGATCCAAATGTGTACTTATTAATTCTAATTAAAAATTAAAATTGGTTATTCGTCAGATTGGTAACAAATCGAGTCAATTTGTACCTGATATGAAAGATCCAAGCACAGAAGGCTCTTGGGTGTATGAAAAACTCATGGAAACAGAGAATTGCGAGGATATCAAACTATATACGGTGGGTCCTCAATTCGTGCATGCTGAAACAAGAAAGTAAATATTTATTATCGCTTGCTTCTCCCTCCCGCTGTACTCCAATACTAAAATTCCTTTTTTAAAAGATCTCCCACAGTAGATGGTCATGTAAAACGTAACACAGACGGTAAAGAAATTCGATACATGGCGAAATTAACCCAAGAGGAAGAGGATATTGCTCGAAAAGTATCCAAGGCATTCGGTCAAGCTGTATGTGGATTGGATATTTTACGTGTACAGGGTAAACCATACGTCATCGACGTCAATGGTTGGAGTTTCGTGAAAGGAAACGATTTCTATTACGATCAATGCGCGAGAATTTTAAAGGAAGCCTTTTACAGATCAGTTCAACAAAGACCCTTATCGTTAGCAGATCAAATTCCTCCAGAGATTTCACCAGAGCAAACTTGGAGATTAAAGGGCTTTGTGGCGGTATTCCGTCATGGTGACCGCACGCCCAAAGAGAAGCTTAAAATGGCTATTATGGAACAACCCTTTATTGATTTACTAGAAGGATCGAAACGCGAAGTAGTATTTAGACAAAAACACCAATTAGAGTCAGTCATGAAGGCATTAGATCAGTGTCTAGAGAATCCTAAACCTGAGGACGAGCAAAAGTTGAGAGCTTTAAAAGAAGTATTGGAGAAAAAACACGATTTACCGGGAACAAAGGTTCAATTGAAACCCAAGTTTGATAAGGAGTCCCATCAATTGATCAAACTGCAAGTGATTGTAAAATGGGGAGGAGAGGTACATCCATGTTTGCGATATCTTGTGATACAAGGAGACTAACATGCACCATAGTTTACGCACGCTGGTCGTCATCAATCGCGTGATTTAGCAGAAAATTTACGAAAAGACATGAATATCCTAAATAGAGAAGTCCTGGAAGATGTCAAGATTTTCAGCAGCTCTGAAAGACGTTGTCGTGATACAGGTAACAAAAGATAAGAGATACCAAACTCTCTTTTTACTATTACTAATCCATCAATGCAGCGCAAGTATTTGCTCGTTGGTTCCTTGGTGATCCCGAATCTCTGGATGGCGTTATTTCTGAGAGTAAATATTTACTTGACGACAGTAACGCGGCTAAAGAACAGGCAGATGCCGTCAAAAGACAACTAAAAGGCTTACTTAGACCCGGAAATGATATCCCCGAATGGATGTTGGCTCAAATGGGTTGGAAAGCCAAACTTCCCCAGCCCCACGTCATTCTGCAAGAAATTTCCACTATCATGGGTCGTATGCAACGTGTCATGCGCGAAAATTGGGCAACACAAGATGTGGAGAACATTCAAAGACGTTGGTGCTGCTTTGATTCTCCCAGTTTGTTTAAGGAACGATGGGAAAAGATGTTCCGTAATTTTGCTTCTGCTATGAACGGCGAGGAAAGTGATGAGGCTGAAGTGCGTAGAAAAATGCACCCTGAAACATATCCTGATCCTTCGTGGATCCCTGCGCTTTACGATAGTCTGAAATACGATGCTTTGCATAACAGGCAATTCCTTCAAGCTATATTTAGAGATGAGTCAAATACGGATGATAACTTTGATGTCGCCAGTAATAATATTCGTACGTCGTCGGATTCAAGTGCAACTCCTATCTTAGCGAAGGGTGCATCAGATCTCAGACGTTTGTACAAGACTGTGAAAATCATGTTTGACTTTATTGCTCCTCAAGAATTTGGTATCTCTGATACTGAAAAGAAGAATATTGGCATGTTGATCAGTTTCCCTCTGTTGAAGAAGATTTTAAGTGATTTAGATGAAATGAAGAACGCTGATAACGCTCGTACTCGATTATATTTCACCAAGGAATCTCACGTCCATGCTCTGTTGAACTTGATTTATCTATCTGGAGTTCCTACAAAGGTGCCAAAAAATACTTTGACTGAATTAGATTGTAAGTAGTGGTATCAATCATGTCTGTAATTTGTGTAATAACCTGTCTTTTCTACAGTCTTGACTCAGATTACTTTCGAGTTGTACGAACGTAACAGACAGAGCGTTCCCGAAAAGGAATACTCGCTCCGTATTGGCTTCAGTTCCGGTGCACATTACAATAGCGTTCTTGATTTACGAATGGATGCCGAGCATTGTTTAAAGGTCGCTCCCAGAAGGTAAAAAAAAAAGCTACTCTCTTATAATCCCTTTTTCATTCACAACTAATTAAATTTATATCCACGTAGAAACTTGATCCCTCATTTACTGCTAGAAGAAGTTTTAATATACCACAAAGGATATTTAAATGTTCCCAATCTCAAGAGTATCGAAGAGCAAATCGAAGAAAGAAAACTCTATTACGCTCAAGAAGACAATGACCATTAGAAACATAATACTAATAATAATAAAAAGCATAGTGTATTTTGTAGTACAGAAAACAACATGTAATTTCCTTTTCCTTTTTTTATTATTCTCTATAAAAAGTTTACCAAAGTAAAATAGTAGAACTGAAATAGATGAATTTGAAGTATGCTTGAGAGAGAAATTTAACGGTTAGACTTGGCAACACGTTCAAGTTCGTCCTTCTTCTTGATGGCATAAGAGTTGGCAGAACCCTTGGCAGCGTTGATCAATTCATCAGCGAGACATTCAGCAACGGTCTTGACGTTACGGAAAGCGGACTCACGGGTACCGACAGTCAACAAAGAGATAGCTTGGTTGACACGACGGAGAGGAGAGACATCGACGGCTTGACGACGGACAGTACCTTGAGAACCAATACGGGTGGAATCTTCACGGGGACCACAGTTGATGATGGCATCAACGAGGACTTGAAGAGGGTTGGCATCGGTCAAAAGGTGGATGATCTCGAAAGCGTGTTGAACAATACGGGCAGCCATGAGCTTCTTACCGTTGTTACGACCAGTCATCATAAGAGCGTTGGTCAAACGTTCAACGATAGGACACTATGAATTTACGATCTCGTTAATTTCTCTTCTTCTTTTTCTCTCATATTCTCTATAAATCCTCAAAACTTACTTGGGCCTTACGGAAACGCTTGACAGCGAAACGACCAGCGGTGTGGGGCAAGTAAACTTGTTGACGGATTTGAATGTAATCTTGAAGAGAGATGTCCTTAACTTCAACATCATCATAACCCCACTTGTTAAAAAGCTTGCGGGTACCGTCAGCGGTAGCCAAGACGTCAGCAGGGAGATTCAAAGCAACCATGTTGTACTGAATTATTGTTAATTGAATTAAAATCGAATGTAAGTTGATTTAAAATTGAGGTGAAGCACATACAAAAAAAATTGAAAGAAATAACGATTAGTTTACAACTCTATATAACATTATGGATGGATAGATCGATGTCTATTTCATCTCTTTGAAGTCTATCCTTGATGGATGGATGGGGATTTATTACCTGTAGTGTGAAAGAAGGGACAATCGTTTGCACCAAGCTGAATTACTTTTGTGTTGGTGGATGCTTCAATCTCCAGCTGCCCGGTCGCAGTTCGAAATATGCCAGAGAGCGGCTTGTGTATAAATTAAGGCTCAGCTCTTTTCCAAAAACCAAGGTGCGAGTCAGTAATAAGAACAATAAATATATACTTCAACTCCAAGTATTTAATTGTTTTAGCAATTTTCATATTGATTTATGTCATTAGTATTATTTTTGTGAGGCTGATATCCGTTGAGTGAAACGAAGGGAACCAAAGCATTATATTCCCTCAGGTATGGACTACGTTGCATAGTCACTGTATCAAAAACCTAAGTGTGTTCATGCAGGCGATATCCAAAGTATGGAAATCCAGCATGGTGACAGAATATTTGTGGTGATATTGTGGTTTATAGATATGTACTATTTTTTTGCGAAAGGCCACGAATTAGAACTAAAAAGCGTGTCATACTGTGCGACAGCCTCCACACAAAATTGCAACATAGTTTTTAAAGGTACATATAAGAACAGATAAAGAAGAGATGAAAAAGTGTAGATGCGACTCATTAATTGCGTATAATCTTACAAGCCACAGCTGTCAAAAGTGTATGTCGCACATGAAAGAGCACACGAGCCATACCAAAAAAGTAATACATCAAGTTGATTATATCTTTAAACGTAATCATATCTGGTGGATGATGACAACTCAATTCTTGAAAATTACCATCTATAACCTCAGCGGGGTGGATTTTGGGAAGTAAGCAAAGTGAAGTTTGTTTCAATGTCAACAAGTTCGTGTATAGAAGCTCAGTTAAGACATTTTCAGTGAATAAAAAGGGTCAAGTCATGCCGATATAAGTAATGCCAATGTAATTTGTAACTAGATGATAGGTTACAGATTCGATAAATTTTGTTTTTAGCATATTGCGTTGCTCTTTATGTATCGTGTAAATTAACATTAAAATGGGCTACCAAGGAAGCTCTTCTCCGGTGTAATTAAAAAAATGACCATTGTCTTCAACGGTGACTCTGTCAAGTTTTTCCAACATACCAGCGATTGAATCGACTTGTTCAACAGGTGCATCATCTCCACCCATATCCGTCTTGACCCATCCAGGATGCGAGGAATATACAATAAAGTTTTCAGCAGCAAGAGAACTAGCTGTCAATTTAGTGAGCATGTTGAGAGCAGTCTTGGAAATACAATAGGCAGGTTTGATACCATTGGGGTTTGCGACGTTAGTAGAAGAAATGGAACCCAAGAAGGAGGAGATATTCAAAATCTTTTTCACTTTGTCTTGACCACGCTTGCGAAGTAAAGGTAAAAAGTGTTGTGTTACATCGGATACACCACCAACATTGGTTTCCAAGATCCGCAAAAGTTCATCCTTGTTCCTTGAAACAAAAAGAAGAAAAGGTTAGATGCACGCCCAAGATTTAACAATCAATCACCACGTACATATTTAGGACGTTAAAAACGGCTTTATGATTGACACCAGCATTGTTGATCAAAACGTCAATACCTTCGGGTGCTAATCGTTCTACTTTGGCAACAGCTTCCTACAGAAACGGCACGGGTTAGCTTATAATTCTAGCATATATGTACGTATATTTGCCTATACCTTTATGGATTGTTCTGATGTTGCATCGAGTTTGACGCTGAAAACCTTTTTGTTATCTACAAGAGCATGAAGACGCTCAGATTCCTCGGGTTTACGGGCTAAAGCAAAGACAGTATGACCTTGGGCAGAAATTTGCTTGACAAATTCAAGACCAAGACCGCGGGAGGTACCGGTGACAACGTATGTTAATGACATGATATGAATACTTGACATTTTGTGAAAAGTTGTAAAGTATTTATAATAAATGGCTGTCGGCGGAGTTATGTACTAAAGTGAACACAGCAAATGAGTAAGAGGATCTCCTGCATAATTTTTTCCCTTTGCATTAATAATCAATGGGCAGCATAGCTATTGCACATCACATAAGAATGGAGTCTACCAGGAAGATTGAAGCTTGGTGATTATTCGGAAAAGATGAAAAGCATTAGAATACGATCACTCTAAAGTATTACTGCGGCTACGTATGTACACAGATCTCAGCAAATTAATATTTTACTGTTGGTGAGTCATTCTGTATATGTATCATGTACGTTGTCAGCCAGTTACACATCATCACTTTAACATGAAAGCTATGTATATACATAATGATTCGCACAGATGAGCTTTAATCTTTTAAACTAATCAAATCATTTTATAGTAATGATTTCGATTCATGACGCGTATGTAAAGGTACACATTCACGCATTATATCTGTTGCGGCAAGACGATGTAGAAAAACCCGGATAATTTTTGGATAGCGAATAAAAGTATGTAGTGGCGAATTGTGATTGAATGTAGTACAACTGAACGTACTTGATCCTTATAAGTGATCATAAATGGACTTGTGTAGTATATATATGCAGGTCCTCGAGCATGATAGAGGAGAAATATGTACATTTGGTATTTGCTTAGTCAGACACTCAGGAAAGGTCAGTAACTCATGCCGATGGTTGTGGAAAAGCATTTGTATAAATCATTTTTTTTTTTTTTTGATTATAGAGATAGATAATACTTTAGCTCTATAGTTATGTAAAGTTGGTTTCGAATCTCAGAAACCCTCTTTCTCCAACTTTATCCCCTTCTGTACGTCATATTCACTATCTAACTGTCGTTTGTGGTGTTGTATGGTTTCTACAAGCTCTTTGGCAACACTTTTGCTCATTTACATCATCTTGGCAGAAATTTCAACTGGCAATTCGACTATCTTCAATAATTGACTCATGGCTTGATCATGAATTTCTTGCAGTTCAGTGTGATCTTTTCTCTTTATGGATCTATGGTATACAGATGTTTTACCTGCCAATGGGAAAAAGTCAGTTTTTTTTTTTGGACGAATCAAAATAATATTCAGACGATTGGCTTACCATCTTGAGACCAAACAAAAATGGAAATTAGACAAATTGTGAAAAGGAAATTAGACCTTAGTAAAATCAGCTTTTGGAGTCAAAATATCAAATACTAACCTGTAAGACATTCAAACAGCAAAGTTACAAAGTAACAGAGTTGGATGAATGGGTTCATCTAAATACACGAAGGCAAACAGTTTTTGTTACTGTGATGAAGTTTGTGGCGGAGGAGTGGCGATAGTACCCGTAGTACTGATGGCGGTTGTGGTGGTTGCGTTGCTTCGAAGGAAAGGTGCTGGTCTTTCTTGACCTTGCCAAAGGCAGAGAGAGATAAACATCATATTTCGGGAGGCGTTGACGTCCCTTTGCCAAAGGGTGTGACATGAGGCACAAGAAAGCACGCTCGCTCTGGAAGCTGGCGAGAAGTTAGCTAATGTCAGTGTTCTACATTTACTACAAACTCTTGAAGTTCTGAACTCATCCACCGTAACAGCAATCAGCTGTCTAGCCGCTTCTCGCTTTTAGTGTGTACGTTTTTTGGAGTCAAAATATCAAATACTTACCTGTAAGACATTCAAACAGCAAAGTTACAAAGTAACAGAGTTGGATGAATGGGTTCATCTAAATACACGAAGGCAAACAGTTTTTGTTACTGTGATGAAGTTAGTGGCGGAAGAGTGGCGATAGTACTCGTAGTACTGATGGCGGTTGTGGTGGTTGCGTTGCTTCGAAGGAAAGGTGCTGGTCTTTCTTGACCTTGCCAAAGGCAGAGAGAGATAAACATCATATTTCGGGAGGCGTTGACGTCCCTTTGCCAAAGGGTGTGACATGAGGCACAAGAAAGCACGCTCGCTCTGGAAGCTGGCGAGAAGTTAGCTAATGTCAGTGTTCTACATTTACTACAAACTCTTGAAGTTCTGAACTCATCCACCGTAACAGCAATCAGCTGTCTAGCCGCTTCTCGCTTTTTAAGCGCGCGCCATAATACACCTGTTGCTCCATGCTTCAGAGTTTTGATTTTTGCCGTGTCCTTGTTGAACATTCCATTCCCAAATACTATGGGAGGAACTCTTTTCTTATCATATTGAAATTTGCATGGTTTCCACTTGTCTTTCGCACTAAAATAAAACAAGTGGTCAGTGACACTATTTACACGACTGAGAACGAGACATACCTTGGTTCGTTATGTGCTGCCAGTCGCCTTCGGTTTTTCTTTCTTTTTATCTTGACCTTTGGTCTTCTGCCTCTGTTGTATTTGTCCCCGCCGTTTGTTAGGTAATTCACCATTGCTTCCGCAGCTCTTTGACGGCCTTGATAAAGTCGGAACCGTTTGTTAGCCGTCTTGCTGTTGTAAAAAGAGAAAAGCGTGTCCAAGTTTTCAAACATGTACCTCGCATATTCCTCAAAGTGCCCCGGATTGGTAGCTTTAGCTGTAGGAATAGCAGATTCAATAGAAGTAATTCCCAGTCGTGCCTTCATTTTGTTTTGTTCAATAGAGAAATTTGTTGAGCCAGTCAGATGATAATATTCCTTCGTGGTACAGCGAAGAACAGGATGGCGGGTCTCATCTAAACCACTGACAGCAGTAAAAACAGATTTGCGCCCAGGGTCAACAAATATCGGATGGTAGTCCTGTGCCACTTCATTATAGGTAAAATCCTCCAAAGCCAAATCGAAGTTGTTCAAATCAGATCCGGAGCCAACTTGATCTCGTTTGTAGAATAGAAAATCCACCGCAAAACCATCAGTTCGTACTATGTTTCCAAAAAGGACTTCATTACTCCCGTTAGGAGTCAACTCGGAAATGCTGTATGTGTTATAAAGTTATTATTTGCTTGAATATAACGTTTCATCATTCATACGTACTTGTTGTATCTCAATTTTTTAAAATTAAAAACCTCATAAAACAATTGAAGTTGATTTTGGTACCCTTGAGTCAGTGGTTTTCTTGCAAAACTTGACAAAGCATTCATACTAATGGTGATGAACCTCCAGTGTGTCGTCGGACTTGGTAAAACATTAAACAGCTTCGGTAATGGTAGTCTTCTTACGTCGGATGCATTATGCAGTTCTATTTCTCTTTCGAACTGTGTATTAATATGCAGCAGAAACTTGACAAATGTGCTTGGACTTCTTGCAAGTTCTTTCAGAGTCACTTTTTTGTTCAACGTTTGTCTTAGAGGGACGCAAATACTCTCTACTACTGCTTTTACCTCGTCGTTCACGAGGCTATTCTCAGGCCAGACAGGATCCCCTTGGCAGATAAATTGATAGCAGTAATTATGGGAGAGAGATGAAATTAGGCTCTTGTCATCGATATACTGGAATATTACATGTTAGTGGCTGCCATAGTTTAAACTAAAGTGAGGCTTACCGGCAATGCCATCTGGATCTTATAACGAAGAAATTTCTCAAGCTTCATCTCGAACGTCTCGACAACATTATTGTTATAAAGTGTTTCAATTTCTGTGCAAGCCTCCGAGATACATTGACTAGCGCCGGGAAGGAGAGAAATCTGAACTTGAGCGTTAGGGTGTCTGCTGCGGAAGTCGTCCCAGGCTGTGATTAGTCCGGCCGGTATGCCACTTTGATTTGTTATTC
>KK076434.1:1168031-1285285 GCA_000587855.1 Mucor irregularis B50
ATCGATATACTGGAATATTACATGTTAGTATCTGCCATAGATTAAACTAAAAAGAGGCTTACCGGCAATGTCATCTGGATCAACGAAGAAATTTCTCAAGCTTCATCTCGAACGTCTCGACAACATTATTGTTATAAAGTGTTTCAATTTCTGTGCAAGCCTCCGAGATACATTGACTAGCGCCGGGAAGGAGAGAAATCTGAACTTGAGCGTTAGGGTGTCTGCTGCGGAAGTCGTCCCAGGCTGTGATTAGTCCGGCCGGTATGCCACTTTGATTTGTTATTCGTTGGCCATTGACCAGTTGACAAATACTGTACCAAAAATTTTTGTTGAAGATTCCTTTATAAGCCTCATCATTGTTGGCATTCGACAATACATAAAAGTTGACAAATATCTTGGCTCTAAACGTGATGTCTCTAACGGCTGCGCACGTCTGGGTGATCTTATTTTTTATGTGATGGTGGGGCTGATTGATGCATTGATCAAACGGTAACTTTCGCGTAAAGGCCTTATAGTGTCGGCTTCCAAGATTTTGCTCCAATACTTTGGCTTTAGGCAAAATATTAAATGGACACAAAGCAGACCTTGCGGAATTATGGTTGTCACCTCCACATTTTTTGCAATGCATACCCACTGGATTTTCAGTAGCATATTTTTGTCTTTTGGAAGCGTTTTTTTTCTTGCTTTATCGTGGTGCTTTGCTTTCTTTTATTATTTGAGCCTCCAACTATGCATACGTATGATCAATACTTATTACCATTTTGTGAAAAGTTATATTATCGGCAGAAGCCTCTTTATAATATTTACACCTGTAATAGTTTTTGTTAAAATGTCCAACTTCTTCACAATCAACACATTTTGAATTCGCTGTAATATATACATTGGTTAATGGAAACTTTTCCAAGTGCATTATGTACATCAAATTTTAACCTTCCAAGTCGGGTGGTAAGCGATTGTTGAAAACTATCTCTTTCTTATTGCTAACAATCTGGGAGCGATGCTCGTTTGCAGACAAATGATTACTAGACATTTCTTTTCGATTGAAAAATAGAACGGAAGTGAAAGAAAAGTGATTTGTTTAAAACTTTTTTTAAAAAAAGTTGATATTTTCATTGAATTGACAACAGTTTGTGATAAATCAATTTGACGGGAATGTTTTGAATCATATACTTATTATAAAAGTCCTTAGATAGTACAATGAGAGAGAATCTGTTCATAGAAGCCAAATAAGTCGTCTTGAAGAGGTTTATCTCCAGAAATCGACGTTTGGATTTTATTAGCTTGTGATAGCTTGTGTTTGCATGAAACTTTAAAAGCATATTGTTGACCTTCTAATTAAAGAAAATAATGGTAAATCTTTTTATTCGTATCAAAAGCCTAGATCAGTCTTTTTTGTTGTCTCCCTTCCCCCACATATCCATATATTTCTCATAAAGGTTGACTAAATAAAATGAAGTTTTAGAAACTACATTATCGTCTTGCCGGTTTTTCATCTGTTGTGTAGAATCCAGCATCTAAATAGGTAGTCATATCAAATTTTATTATTAATTAAATTGTTCTAAAAACTAACAATAGTCAAATAATTCATTAACGTCTCTTTTAACATACTTCTCATACAATTTCCCTTTGGTTTCTATAGGGTTTTTCACCAGGGCAGTGCAATTCGAAAAGCTCTTTGCTCATTGGCTGTTATCACCAGACCAATTTAGGTTCCAAATAAGAAATGCTCATGTTCAAATTATTCATAGATGAAATTTTCCTCTTTAGCAGAGCATCTGTTTTTAGACTTCCGGAATGACTTCACTAATAGTTCCACGCCTAAAGAAGCACTCAAAACATCTAAAATTTACGATAAAAGTTTCTGAAAGAGTTATGGAAATGGTCCGGATTTGAAACTTGAAATGGTCCAGTAACAAAATGGAATTTGTCCAATCAAAGTTTGAGCACGTCCGAAGATTTTCCATCAAGTATTGAAAAAAGAAAGCGGACCGTCAAATCTGAAGCAAAAGTGGGCGACTCCCAAGTTTTGTGCTGGAGATGTAATTACATAAGTGAGTACTAAAAACGAATCTATAATTTTGGACATAGCGATGTCTATTACCCAAAGCCTTCAATCAGCACAGGAAGAAAGTGCCTCTATACGCCTGTGGGGTTGATGTAAACCGAAAAAAGGTTTGAGCGGTGTACACCACTGGATTTATCCAGAACATAATACAAATCCAACGTGTTAATGTTCGTGATAGAAGAGATATCGAG
This sequence comes from Mucor irregularis B50, assembly GCA_000587855.1. NCBI lineage: Eukaryota > Fungi > Mucoromycota > Mucoromycetes > Mucorales > Mucoraceae > Mucor > Mucor irregularis. The sequence continues at coordinate 1,170,288 of KK076434.1, forward strand.
GAGCGATGTGATAGATTAATAAATCAAGTTGAGTCAGGTGGATGGCTAAAAAAGAATCCCTCATTAATTTTCGTTGCTCTTATATTTACAACTTTCCGTTCTTATTTATCAAAGACCAAGGATGTGTTTTTGTCTATACGACTCTTGGTGAGAGGGTGCCGTTGAAGTTCTCACGAAGTCTGGAATTTACTACACAAGTCATACCAACTACCTTGGGTTAACGTTTTTTGAATGCATTCGAGTAGAATGCTCCTCCATTAAGGTCTAGCTCGCTAATGGCAATTCCCTAAAAAATACGTAATTACCTTTCTGTATTAAATGGCTCTGCTCTGGGATCCCAATCTCAAAGCTTGAACTCCATCTGGTGTTGGTGCGAAAGGTTGTCGCTGTATCTTTGCGATATATATCCACTTCCAATCATGGACAACTTCTCACCATACCCGACTGTGCTTTTAAACAATTTGGTTCTAAAGACCGTGACTTAAAAGCAGTAAACCGCGAGTATTATCAGGTTGCAGACCTCATCGCTTTAGGCTTTCAAGAAACTGATTTGGAAATAATTGGTCATCCTAGAAGCAAGGCATAGGTAAAGCATCGATGGTTTCGTTGATTGACGATTTGCATACTGATATGGTCATAGTGAGCTGTTTGAACGATAAAGCAGATCAAGCAGATATCGCTGTTCGCAACTTCTTCAGTCATGGCAGCATTTCCCTCTTTTTCCTTATATATTCTAATATACCGAACATTATGTTTCAGACAACGTTTGCCAAAAACCGTTATGCCTTGAGGCTCTTGATTCTCTCTTCTCTCTGGCTTCTCTTACCACATATTGATAGTATCTATCATTATGTTGTCAAGCACTACTTGGTCACCGCTTTCTTTGTGATTTTCTCGTTAGTTCATCATTATTACTGCAATGTTGATGATTTGGTGGGTGTTGATTACCTCTTTTCTGCCGTTCTGGTCTTCTTTGCGTTTCTGGTTGAACGTCAATCCTGGTGTTGCAAGAGTGTTGATTTTTGCAATGGCAAACTCGGGCTTCGAACTTTCGTAAAGGACCGCTTGTATGGTGCAGGGAGCGACCGCTGCACATCCGCTTTTCAAGGAACCGAATAGTTTTCAGAGAGCAAAATTTGTCACCAATATTCATAACAAGCGAGGAATGTGCCTCAGAAAGTGGTACGTTGTCTAACCGTTTATCTTTTTTTTTTTTCTATTGTCAATATTTGATAAATTGATACGGAAGATGGCCTTCTTATAATACATATACACATATGAAATGCATACAAATTTACTGACTTTAAGCCCTTATTATATAGCGGGATTTCATCTTTCTCCATCTCCAACGTAAGTAACACATTTAATCTGACAGGTGTAGCCATATTTATAAAATCTAACTCACTCTGAATATCTATAGAATCGCCCTCGCTTTGATCCCAGAGACAATTCGAAATCCTGGCAAGTTGATAATGAAAGTGATATTTGGAGCGCTTGGAGGCAATATTTAGATGACTGCGAATGTCATACCCACTGGTGAGAAAAAACTTTAAATTTGCATTGATCTTCTAAAACTTATTCGAGTGATTATTAGCCTTGAGAAATATCATGTAATCCAATGTGGCTACATGATCAAGTGCAGCCCTCATTTACCAGGGGAGCTCTACGAGCACATTCAGTGCAATGACGAAAAAGAGCCTTGTGTTTTCTCTTCCACCAGAGAATACATCCGAAAAATATTTGATGCAGTTGACAAGGTAAATTATTGACTTGATTTGTCATTTTCACGGTATAGTATCTTATTTTATTTTGTAATAGAGGGCAACAACAAAAGAGTTACGCAATGCGATCCAAAATCATGAATATACTGATCGCAATCACAAATTTGTTGAAGAGTATTTCATGTTTCTGTAAGTAATTGTTTGTATTTGCATACACTCGCAACCTATGGTAATTAATCAAATGAATTTACAGGACAAACATGTTCAAGACTGATTTGGGCCGCAAAGCTAAATTCAGCGAAAGCAATTATTGCTCTTACGTGATCTGGCCACTTGTTGAATTTGTCGTTGGTTCCAGTGACGTTGCCGATTTCTTTTTTGCTTGTGGCGAGTACTCTTTGAGCTCAACAAAAGAGGAATATAAAGCCGATGGCGTTGTTCTTCACAACGATGAAGTTGAAATTTGCTTGTTGGAGGTGTCTGGCCCTTTTGGCTTGAAGGATGTTATCCGCTTTGGCTAAGACCACGTCAAAGGTTGCCTTGGAACATTGAGTATGCTCAATAGCATACTCAGAAAATACAATAAGGCAACAAAAGATACAGCAACATCGTTGCGAATTCCATTTGTGCACGTTCGAGGTATAATTTCCATAGATGAAATGTCAACCAATTAATCTACTAACTAATGTTTTAATTATATAAATAATAGGTGATTCGTTGCACCTTTGGAGCTTGGAGATTTGAGATGAAAAGCTGTAAACTTTTCAAAGAATTTACGAGGCAAAGATTCCCATGACATGGAATGAAAAGGCAGAGGTATTTACATTGGGCACCTTTGCCCAGTTGTTTAGGGTAAGGATTTACATAGTCGAAAAGTATTCGACAGTCGATCTAATTATTTCTCGCTTTTACAGGATTTATTGTCTTGTCTTGCAACATGCATAAAAAAAATGAAGCAAGAGCACGATGATGCAAGAGTCAAGTTACTCATGGGAATGGAAGTCGAAGCAGGTGATCTCTCGATCTTTGTCAACTTGGAGATGCGGAAGACTGTGAGAGGGCCAATTATGACATCCTCTTGCTTTTCTGTAATGGTCTATCAGAAGAAAGACTTTGGGAACTAGGTATCGCCTAAGAAAAGCCCCTATTAAATTGATTTGATTTGATCACGAAGAAGTCAAATGTTGGCAAACAGATAATGGAGCGGCTACTACTTGGGGAGCTTTGAAGGAATACAAGAATCGTATTATTTAATTAATAAAAAGCGATGTCTTCGTTTTATTTTATTATAAACAATGGTGGGAATTAAGTGATTGTATATGTACTAGTAAAGTCTTCTTTTTTCAAAAAGAAAGCTTTCACATATCTACAGCTTGGAAGCGTTGGTTTTCAAGTTGGCAGCAGCCTCTAAGTCTTGCTTACGCTTTCTGGCTACCATCAAGGCAGCAGCAGCTCTAGAGTTTGTGGGTCTACCCAAATGTTCGGAAATCCATTCACCGGTTTCGATAAGAGCATCCAAATCGACACCAGTCTTCAAACCCATACCGTTGAGCATGTACACAACATCCTCGGTAGCAACATTGCCCTTAGCACCAGGAGCGTAGGGACAGCCACCAAGACCAGCAACCGAACTGTCAACAACTCTGATTCCATACTCCAATGCCTTTAAAATGTTGGCCAAAGCTTGACCATAGGTATCGTGACAATGAACGGCAACAGCCTCAACGGGGACAACCTTCAAGACATGTTCAAGCATTGTAGCCATAGATCCAGCAGTACCAACACCAATAGTATCACCCAAACTGATTTCGTAACAACCAGCATCATACAACTCCTTAGCCATGACGGCAACCTTTTCAGGATTGACAGGTCCTTCGTAAGGACAACCTAAAACGCAGGAAAGGTAACTGAAAAAAAAGGGAATTAGATCAAAATTCCCTTGTATGGAAGAATATGCAAGATTTACCCTCTGACTCTTAATTTTTGATCTAAAGCCTTCTTCAAAACTTGCTTGGCTCTGTTGAGTGATTCTTCAGTGGAGCAGTTGGTGTTCTTCAAATTGAAAGACTCGGTAACAGCAGTGAAGAGAGCAACCTCTTCGGCACCAGCGGCAACAGCACCTTCCAAACCCTTCAAGTTGGGGGTCAAGACAGGATAGTAGACACCTGCCTTTTTCTTGATGGATGTCAAAACTTCCTTATTATCTCCCATCTAAAATTTATACATGAATCAATATGCCTGCTCTAGCTCCAAGGTTATCTTTGATATACCTGGGGAACCCACTTGGGACTGACGAAACTGGTAGCTTCAACAACAGGTAATCCATTGTTTGCTAATCTCTCAATCAACTCAATTTTGACATTAGCAGGAACAAGTGTCTTTTCATTCTGAAGACCATCTCTGGGACCCACTTCTACAATTTTGACAAAGTCTTTGGAGTAAGTGGAAAGAGGTGCTGTAGTGTAGCTGCGCTTAATGGCAGAGAACTGGTATATAAAGGGTTAATGAATGGATGATCAAGATCGCATTCGAGATCGCTATTACCTGGCTCTTAAAGATCACTTGAGTAGAAAGTCTAGGTACGATGCTGGGAGTAAAACGCATTTTATTAAGTATAGAAAAAGAGTGAAAGAGAGAGAGGGGGGGGAGGAAGTTGTAACAAAGATATTTTGGGGATGAAAGGGATTTGAATCTTATAGGATGGGCTATGAGAAATTTGTCTCACGGTCATGTGCGATCTATTCCCACACATTATTCTTTAAGCCCACACTGTCACTAAACCGATAATTAAGCCAAGCAAGATGAGACTGGAGAGACTCATACAGCAATTTAGGATTTGGAATACTTCACGTCTCTTGGCAGTTTTTACGTGAGTTTGCATAATGTATTTCCAGGCACCAACCCACCACAATGGGAAAAATAAAAATCCAAATAAAAATAGAAACATGTCAATTGATGAATTACTGCTATAACTATTTTCAGACATCGAGACAAAAACTGATTCTTCATCTGTGGTGCTGCTACTGTTCTGGGAGTTAGTAGTGCTGCCTTCATGAGAATTCATTGCATGATATTGATTGTCATCGTTGGCTTGCTCTTCAGTTGAATGGACAGATGAAGAGGGTGCGTGTGCTATAAGTGAACTATTTATATTGACGCCGCTGTCCATTAATGTTGTTGAGGTGTTCGCTCCGGTATTCGACCTATGAATTTCGATTGACGATGGTGCAGTTTCCTGTACCTTTTCATCTACAACAACTCTTTCTATATTGTCATTCACAACTCTCAGTAGTGGGGTTTTGCTTTGTCGAGTCTGTGGAGGTGACTTATTCTCTGTCTTTTCTTCATCTTGTAACTGCGTTTTATAACCTAAACTAAAGCGGCCTGATCGCGCGTCTATCGCCATGGCGATAACACCTTCATTGTCGTCAACACTATCAGGTCTTGTTTCGCCCGCCGTAATCTTGGATAGCGTTTGTCTTCTTTTTAGTTGAGATATGGTTGACCACCTTCGTAGTAATGGGCCAGCAGTTTTTGTATTGTTATTTTCTTGAAATTGTCGAGTATACGCCTGTTGATCCAGCAAAACAACGGGGTAGGTAAATCTCCTCTTTTTACGAACACGTACAGATCTTCTAACGCCCAACATGGTGTTGCTATACTGCAGTTGATTTCCTGGTGTAGTATTTCTTTTATTTTGTAATAGCACATCATCGCAGCTTCCCATATTGTGAGTGTAATAATAAGGGCACATGGGCCATGATGCACTGTCAAACGTATTTCTTCGTTTCATTATGTAATTAAATATTAAGTGGTAAAGTATAAAGGAGAAAGAAAGAAAGAGGGTGCATGTTGTTGTTCTTTTTATTTTTATTTTTGTGTAAAATGAAATTTATGTATTGTCCTTTTCTCCCTCTTTTACGAAGCGTTGACAACATAATGAAATTTCCAAGACCGGTCCTCCTCTATGGGGTGTCGAAGGCGGATTTCCTTTTCCATCATTAAACTGATCAACTCATTTATCTCTTTGTCATTCATGATGATAGCAAATGATTTTATACCAATCAGATAGAGTTCTACTCATTAAATATGCATTAGAACAAATGTATTGTTTATGAGTTGTGCATACGGGCCTACCTTTCGACCAAGGGCATTCACGAATCGATCTGTAGAATAAATTACGTGCTCTTTCCATATTTCCCTGAGATATCTCAAATTGAATGTAACATTTCCACAAGATAATGGAGCATTTTGTTCTATTATTAATTGATTAGTATAAATAACTTTTGTTTTGATTATCAATTAATTCTATTACTATTTATACTAACCTTGTATCTGTGATGGATCTTTCAAAGAAATCGCGTACTGAATTTACATGGTAAGTTTTGTACCGATGAAGTTCACTATAGATAGCAGACAACCATAGAATGACATTTGAATCTCTGCTAAAAAAAAAAAAAAAGTGAAATTGATTAATAAATAAAGTTAGGATTGTTGCTCCCTAACTACTACGACTTACTTTTTGAGCGAATTGTTTAATAGATCGTGGACCCTGTTATAGATTTTCGTCTTTGACTCATTCCAAATATAAAACGCAAGGAAAATCGTATTGTTTGGGAATAGACTCAATGCACGTTCCATTGCACTTCGTAAAACACCCGGTTTATACCCTCCTACGTTACTTTGTATGGAATGACGATAGAGTAACGCTGCATATTCCACCCAAATAATTTCAGACTCGTAACCTCGCTCGGCTTGACGTCCCTTGATATACTCCAACGCATGCTCATAAATTACACACGCGCTTTCTAAATCACTTGATAGATATTCAAATAGCCCAGAACATCCTGTGTAGTGAAATGCGGCTTGTCGTTCGACCGCTGATTCCGACAATGTCGAGTTTTGCATTAATTTTTGAGAAAAGAACTATATTTAGATAAATGTAAGCATATAACCCAAATAAGCTCCTGAATCTAGAAAAGTTACCTCTCTTGCTTTTAAAATCAACATTGGGGTTGGAAGTGGCGTTTTATCGTCTAAAAACACGACATGATGATCAGTCCATGTATCTTTCACACATGATCGTATTTGTATATTAAGTTTTTTTTTTTCAAGTATTCTTACCGTAAGGTTTTGTATCTGCCATAGAGACCAGGATTTTAAGTGCTTCGTCTGATCTGCCCGCTTCTAATTCTAGTTTTGCAAACATGTGATATAATAAGGGTACAGCAGCTTGATCTTTTTCAGGAAAACTGTGGTACATTGACAATGCAGTTAAATATACTTTACGGGCCTAAATGAGAGACAAGTCAGTATTTACCATAGATTACTTTTGATAGGAGCCAAAAAATTACCTCATCCAATCTACCGTGGCTTTTTTCCATTTGTGCATAAGCGTTCCATAAAGTCAAGCTAGTGCGCTGGTCCTTCAACAATGATTTAGCCAACTTCTTACCCCTATACAAAAAAAAGAGGATGACATAATGTATTTAGTACAATGCAATTGGAATATGAAAATAAATGGGCTTACATTTTGTAACTACAGCTTGATTCAAAGGCCAAGTAACAGATCATCAAATGCTCTGATTTTTCCACCGTTAAAAGCTGCTGGAAAACAGTTCTAGTAAAATCTTCGTCAATGGGGTTAGGCACAAATTCTTTTCCGGCTGTTTTGAACCAGCCTCCAGGTTTTGCAAAGAGCTCCTGTATCCCTACAGGGTAGGAATTGGGTATATAATAAGGATTGGTTTCTTCAATGGTTTGCTCTGGGGTCATAGGCACGCCAGCGACATACCACACCAAGTACTTTTTTGAAGTTTCCTTTGGTGGCCAAAAATGCTGCAAAGCCAAATCGTTGTGTGTAAAGGTATCTGTAAAAAAATGAGTATTGGTGCCAACTTCTGGTGGCGTGTAGGGTAGTCCCAGGAATACGAGTATGCTGTAGATCAGATTATGGCGGGCACCGTGGGTGGAGGCATTGAATAAGAAAGGTTTCACGTCGTCTGAGAGTGTGATGCGATAGGGATCCTTGTCCATCGTCTCGTCTTCTGCCTGACTCATACGAAGTGGTAAACGTTCTTTCTCTTCGCTTAAAGTTTCTTGGTTGAGCCAATCCAAGATTGATTCTGGCTCCTCATCTTCCTCGTCATCGTCCTTCATTGTGTCATCATTTAAGGGTGGTTCAGGGATATCCTCACCATTATCACTTGCTCGATAATACTCATGCCATCCAGGTGCGTCTTTTTCACCGAATCGAAGCGCTTCACTGTCCCAGAAATCCACAAACGCCTTGACTTTATCCTCAAATAAACTGGATTTCACATCAAAGATCGCAGGTGGGAATAAATTAAACTCCACAGCTGCTTGAAGCACAGAGAATGCCTTTTCCTGGTACCCTGACTGCTTCATAAACAAACAGGCTCTTAACAAGATATACACCATGAGCGATTCGATATTTTCGCGAGCCTCGTAATCGCCCTGTTTTCTTTTCGCGTGTCTTTTGAGAGTGGATAACGCATCTTCAAACACTTTGACACATTGTGAGAACGAGAAACTTGCAAAGTTGGTTTGTCTTAGATTGATATAGTCTGACCAAAGCTTGATTGAATCCGGATGCTGTTTCAACATTTTATCCCACTCTCTCAGTAGTTTTAAGGTTTCCCACGTCTCTGCTCCACAAGTCAAATAGGCGTGTATCAAGTCCTCGTCCATGGGGTTATGATCAAGCGCCTTTTCGAAAATACTCAACTTGACTTCATTAAGACTCGCCTTGTTTTCCTTGGATGAGGACGAAGTATCCAATCCAGCCGCTGCTTCGTCTTGAAAATGAATAAACTCCAGCCATAATGGTACATTTTCGGGTTCTTTGTCTAATCGTCGATTGTAGTTAATTGTGCGTTGACGTACTTGATCGTTGAAACTCTCCCCTTCCTCTTCGGACTCTTCGTATTCCTCTTCCACTCGCTTTACTTTGTTTCCTTCCAATGATCGATAATCCACACCCGACGCCTGATAGGATTCGAAATCGTTGGTGTGTGCTTTTGAGGTGCTATCTTCAAATCCAATAAATCCAGTATGTGCTGCAAACGGGTCTGATTCGGCACTGGATTTTTTCGGTCTAATTCTGATTCTAAGTGCGAGAAAGAAGTGTTAATAGTCCATCTTTTGATCTCGTTTCTTAAATCCCTGTACCTTTTCATCGATTTATCCAGTTCCTTCCAGGCGTAATCCTTGTCCGTATAACGTGCAGGTTTTCATGGGTTGATAAACGTACACACTTTTCCTTGGATGAGGACGAAGTATCCAATCCAGCCGCTGCTTCGTCTTGAAAATGAATAAACTCCAGCCATAATGGTACATTTTCGGGTTCTTTGTCTAATCGTCGATTGTAGTTAATTGTGCGTTGACGTACTTGATCGTTGAAACTCTCCCCTTCCTCTTCGGACTCTTCGTATTCCTCTTCCACTCGCTTTACTTTGTTTCCTTCCAATGATCGATAATCCACACCCGACGCCTGATAGGATTCGAAATCGTTGGTGTGTGCTTTTGAGGTGCTATCTTCAAATCCAATAAATCCAGTATGTGCTGCAAACGGGTCTGATTCGGCACTGGATTTTTTCGGTCTAATTCTGATTCTAAGTGCGAGAAAGAAGTGTTAATAGTCCATCTTTTGATCTCGTTTCTTAAATCCCTGTACCTTTTCATCGATTTATCCAGTTCCTTCCAGGCGTAATCCTTGTCCGTATAACGTGCAGGTTTCTATGGGTTGATATGAATAGGTGTTTGTTTTCTTTCTTACGGTATGAATAACTTACTGTTTTTGACTTGTCAACAAGTGTGATGGTGCCTGTCTTTACAACGGACCTGTCAATTCTTTGATTTGGTGATAAACCTAAAACTCGCCCACCTATCAATTCATTATTGAGTATCAAGCCTCAAGCTTCCTTGTTGAGCTTCCTTTACCTCCTGCTCGTTTATAATCTGGAATTGAATACACATGATTTCCTCCATATCTGATATTATCGAAATCTCCTCGTCTATCCATCACAAATGTTACACCTGTGCTCAACGTGCCACTGTCAAGCAGTTAGTATTTGCAAGGACATAACCAAACGGATACACATACCTGTGGACCATTTCGGGTGAAGGCGATCGCTTTCTTCGAGACGATTTCTATAGTGAAAGTTGTCAGTCAGTAAGTTCTACTGTGCCACTTTTGGAGCTCTTACCTCGTGGCGGGAGGACTTTGAGCGAGGTGAGCGAGATCTATGTCGACTACGCTTAGGTGAACGGTCTCTGTCTCGAGAAGAAGACCGATGGCGTCGATGTCGTCTGGGTGAACGAGATCTATGTCGACGATCAGTTGAACGTGATCTCTCTCTACGGTGACGATGACGACGTGAAGTAGGTGAGCGGGAACGATCGTATGTTGATTTACATTCTTGTCGAGAAAGGTCTAATGTGCATAACGAGTGAGTTTTCAATGTACCCTCGCTGCGAGTAACAAAGTTTACCTTTATCCTCTGAGGAAAAGTCGGGTGCACTTGAGAATGAAGGAATGGGTATAGTTGCATTCAACGCAGGTGCAGAACTGAATGAAGGTGCCTTTATAATATCCTATACAAAAAGTTAGTTTATGGAAGATACAAGAGAGATATGGAATTGCTATATTACAGCTTTGTTTTCAAAGGGTGCCATATTATAAAGAAAAAGAACAAAAGTTACATTACAATAGACAACTGTACTTTTATATGTGACTGTGGAGAATATCAGTAATTTATGCATAGTTTTTATTTTATAATTCGAAAATGGTGATACAGTTATGCTTTTTCTTATTTTTTTACAATTCATAATCCTCGTCATCGCTAGAAAGTTGATATCCGTGTTCTATAATAGAAATGCAAGCGTAGTTAGTTACTTGAATATCAATTTAATATTATAATAGCCCAAACTTACGATCTTCGAATTCATCACTGTCTTCTTCCTCGGGGTAATCATTTTGATAGTAATCCTCAGCTATTGAAAATCTCAAGTTAGAAAATAGACTCTCAAAAGTACTCTTTATAATAACTAATTACCATTGGAATCTTCGTCTGCATAGTCACCCAATTCACTGTCAGAATCGTCGTCCAAATACTCGGATTGATCGTCAAACCATACAAGAGAACCAACGTTCATATTGTTGATGCTTTGTTCTAAATTATTATCATCTCTATAGTATACATCATACACGTAGTCGTCATCCTTTTCCTCTTCTTTTTCTTGTACTAATTCAAATAAAAGTATTAATTTCACTCACCTATTTGAAATGACAAGATGCACACCACACTTACAAGTCAAGTATTCCTTTACCATAGGAATAAAGTTACACATTATATCATCGGGATCATCGATATCGTCATCCATAATTAAGCTAAAAGAATATCAATATTGAATTCACAAAAAAAAGGAGGCTATAAGAGCTTACTTTGCTTTTGATTTCTCGTCGTCCTTGACAGCTTCGTACATTTGAAACAAATCCTTTGCTGCCTTTTCTGATGAACTTTGCACACTGTGTTTGGCAGTGAGTGAACACAGTGTAAAATAGTAGTAGAATTACTTTACTTACACAGGTGGAGCATCGGGATCAGCTTTAGATCTGTTTTGATGAATCACTCTGTACCTCGCTTTACTCGAAGCATCCTGTATAAGTTTTTCCACTTAGTCTCTTATTGAACATGAATCCTCTAAAGTATTACTACCTTTTGTTCTTTGACTAAGCGATCCTTTCTATCTTCTACAGTGACGGGAGTTTGAGGTCTGCTTGAACCGGGTTGAATACGACGAGAAATACGATCCTACACACGTTTTAAGAATCAGCATTATAATCACTAAGACGTCTACTCTCTCTCTTTTCTCACCTTTAATTTACGAGCTTCATCCAAATTTGAAAAACTTTTCTCTTCGACTGTCTCTGCCAAACGAAACAAAGTGGGGAGTGCAGTAGCAGATACTATACAACAAAAAGTCAGATTTTATTCATTCACACAGATACCACTGCTCTCTATTCCTATTTACTTTCCAACACACTGCTGTTTATTTTATCGGTATTCTTTTTAATACGCTTTTCATTCTCTTGATGCACAACTAATAATGTTGCAAATGCATAAATAACACACACTCTCTTATAAAACAAACAATAAAACGTTACGTAAAGCGTCTAAAGGTTCTTCAGTTCTTTTACGTTTGATACGTAAAATAGTTAATTGATCTGTCTTTTCAACATGTGTCTTGTTGTTTGACATGGTTTTGAAGTGTAAGAAAAAAGAACAAGAAAGAAATTTTGTGGGGAGACACAAGAGAGGTTTCTCGGGTTGTTTTTAATTCAGCAGCATGAAGAGTGAGTCACAACACAAAAAAAAAAAAAACTAGGTATTTTTATTACTACTACTTAGGAACGAACAGATGCTGCAGTGTAAGCTCTATAAGCTATTCTTTCTCTTAATTTAGCGGAAACCACTGTGGAGGGTAATTCCTTGTGGTGCATAAGTTTGTAGTATTTGCTGAGGAATTCTTCATTGGATGTATCTTTGGTAACAGTCTTGAATATATCAATGAGATGAGACATATCCTCAGCTGTGTAATATTGCTTTTTATCTAATAAGTGGAGGAAATATAAGTAGGTTATACCATTAGAATTACATATAGAATTATACCTTCTAGTATGGCGAGATTATCAATCAGTAGCACGATTTCAAACTTGTGAGGCAAATGTTCACATTTTAGTAACTCCAACAAGGTCTTTGAAGCTTGTTTCCACTCCTTTTTATCGAGATGAATTCTAAAATCATGATAAAGAATCAAAATTGCATAGTGTGGACTTGCTTTTACTTGTTCATTATTTGTCACGACATCGTTGAGTTTTCCCGTCTTTAAATAGTGACTGAATTGAACATGAGCAAATCGATCCAGTGATTGCAAGTCGTGCGCTTTACCATATTCAATGGTAGCTTTCTTTATGTCTTTTTCGTGCTCGTATCGTTTTCCAATAACTCGATGAATATAGTTTTGCACTCCCTTCATCTTTTCTTCGCTGGCAATGTCTAATACTTTTTCCAGTAGTTTCATGTCTTTTGATTTGAGCGTTGTTTCGTTGAGTAACTTTTTCACCCAAATTTCTCTGTTTTCTGCACAGGAGCTCAAGTAAATGATGGCTTCCTCCCACATACTGTCTTCATGGGCAATCATGGTCGCATATTGATCAATACAGTAATAGATGGGATCAATCACAGCCTCTGTATCATCGTTTGATGCATTGCTTGTCATGGTATCTGTTGTCTTGGCACCCACTGCAATCAATGCATGGCCTAAATGTGTTTGCAACCAAAGATCATTACATGCTTCAAAGGCATCATCAAAGCATCCCATGAGAATATAAGCAGCAACATCTACTTCTTTATCTGTATCCACAGCACGTTGAGCGATATGATAAAGGCCAGTTCGTGTTGTGGAAGGTCTACAGAACAAAAGAGAACCAATGACTCTTTCATAGTATTGACCTGACTTAAAGATGGCATTCTCATCACCAGCAAGAATATCATACAATAATTTGATTTCATCATCAATCTCCCTAAACTGATCTTCACAACTTCTAATAAACTTGTCAAGCTCATAACAAGATTTCTCGTGGAATTGGGACCAAATGCTTGCATACACGGATGGATTCTCTCCATAAGCTTGTTGATTCTCTGCAAAGGTTTGAATCAACGCAATGATGGTCTCGACGGCGGAAGCTTCATTTTCATCCAAAGAAGGTTTGCCTTCTTCTAAAGCTCGAATGGCTTCGATATAATTACCGCGTAATAAATTACGACGTGCATATTCCCAAATCCATGTATAATCACTGCTGCCTTCATCGTACTCTAAATCGTCAATGTGTTCTGATAAGTGCTTGTTCTCTTCTAACCACTCGTTTAAGCGGGTCGTCAAGTTGTGTTCTTCGGTGGAAAAGTAAAGTAAATAAGTCATATCCCATACAGACGTTCTTAAAGAAGCATCTTCATAGTCGTGCACTAAATCGACATAGTCGGATACAATATGACTAATGTCTCGTTTCCTAATGGTGAAATGCAATGTAAGTGATACAATTACATACTTTTTCGTATATTATATATATTTACTTTGACTCTTTGAGTTGATTAGCGAGGTTGTCTTTGACACAGTTGTGTAAGCGAGAGAATATATCAAAAGAGCTTTGGTAAAACTATAAACGCGCGACAAGTTAATATTTGATGCATATACAGAAGAGTTCATGGTGAGACACGTTACTTGTTCTTTGGTCTTGGGCGCATTTTCGCTGAATTGTTCAAAGCGTTTTGTTAAATAGTCAATGTTCTCCGTAGTGGGCTATAAGGACTTTGTATGAGTATAGGGTTTGGTGGTGTGTAATATGGACGTGTAAAATACCTCTTTTACTTGTTGCTCTTCTTGTTCCTTTTCTTCTTCTTTTTCTTCTTGTTCATTGCTCTCTGGTGGTTGCTCCACTGCTTTGGTGCCTTCCTCTTCTTCCTCTGAATCTATCGACAAGTAAGGGTTCTATTCAAACAGTTAATAAGCTAGTTATTTTGTATATACACTGAAATATTACTTTTTCTTTGTCGTCTTCACTGACTTGAAGAGAAGCAGTAGGAATACTATTATTCTTTGACATGGCGTTTAAACAGGATATGTATAAAGTGTGAAAAAGGACAGTTGTACTGATTATTTTTTTTTTTTACTTTTGAGCAAATGTAAAGTCACAGAGAGTATTTTATTTTTAAATATCGATTTCAAAGTTTGTGATTTGAGGTAAATAAGCACAGGCACTTAATTCAAGCATATAAACTTCCTCAAATACGTTTCTACCGTCATAACCACCAATAATGTATAATCTAGAGTCGTGTAAAACAGAGGTGTGATAGCCTCTCGGTGAAGGGGCTCCACCATAAATTTTTCTTGTTTCCCAGCTCATGGTGACTATTAGAAATACTATTAGTATATATAAAACTTTCAATTCTCTAATAAAAGAGCTTTACCCAAGTTCAAGAGTAGTACTTCATTGGAATATCGTGTTCCGTCGTGGCCACCAATGACAAAGACATAGGAGCCCACTTGTGTAGCAGAGTGCGCTAATCTAGGCACAGCACGATCCAAATCCACTTGACTCCAGCGGTTGGAAACTAAAAAGAAAGATGTTGAGTGCAACTGTCTTGCAAGTTAAAAAAATAATCCCGGGACTTACTTAGATCCAAAACGTGCACGTCACTGAAACATTCATGACCATCACTGCCTCCATAGACAATCAATTTATCTTTTACCAAATTACTTGTATGATATCCTCTGGCAATAGGAGGATTGCCTTGTGGTTTAAGAACCTCCCATTTCAAGTTTTGTGGGTCAGAGACATCTAAAGTATGCACATCCGCCAGCGCACGCGCACCGTCTCCACCACCCACAATAATAATCTTTTGGTTCCAAATACATGTTGTATGAGCACGTCTAGGGGAAGGTGGGTCCCCTTCAATTGTGGGTTTTGTCCATACCATGGTATCGATATTTAACACATATAAATCGTTGAAATAATTGGGTCCGTCACCACCACCAAATACATACAAACTATACGATTTCTTGCCTCCACCCAAATCACGTTCTACAGTGGTGCACGAATGAGCTCGACAAGGTGGAGGAATTTGTCCAGTCGTACGTGGTCTTGACCAAGTCAAAGTATCTAAATAAAATCATTGACTAAGTTTCACTTTCTGTCATGAATTGCATAAAAACTACTCACCCATATCAAGAATGTAAAGTGCATTAAAACATGCTTTCATATCACATCCACCAAAGACATACAAATACTCGCCAACCAAGTTGGACGAATGAGCTCGTAGTGGTCGAGAAGGAGATCTTCCATAAGTGATTGCACGTGACCAGTACATACCAGCAGCTGGAGCTGGTGGAACACTTGCACTGACACTTAATTCAACAGCAGCTGCCATATGGTCTGACATATGGGCAGGGTTTTTGGTCTGTTTACGATGGTGGTGGTGGTGTGCTTTGATATGATTATTAGTATTAGTATTTATAGTATTAGTTGTAGTATGAAGGGGTGCTGGTGGCAGTGGTTGATGATGACGACTCTCTTGAGTATAATAAGGTGCTGTAAACACACATGAATAAAATAATTCTTTTTTTACATGTAATTAATATAACTCACTTACCATTAGGAGGTGGTGGGGGAGGAGGCATGGATGTATCAATATTATTATAACGTGTAGGAGTAGTAGGTGCAGAACTTAATATAGGCTGTTGTAAGTGGTGAGTGTCAGTCAAGGGTAAATCTCGCTCTGGAGGAAGTGTAGGTGACTCTGGTCTATCAAAGCTAGTAAAGACTTGAATACAGTTGCTACTTTATTTCTTATATAAAATACTATTTTTACCTTTCTAATGAAGTAACGGTGCTGGCGTTCGTGGGTTGGGAATGAATACTTTGAACTGACCTTTGCTCATTGACAGGTGAAGAAGGAGTGTCATAAGCTTGACTCATCCAGGCTATAGGAGCAGTTGGATAAGAAGTTTTTTTGCTTTCTGACATGAGAGTAAAATATCCACTACTTTTTTTTTTTTCCTTATATAATATATATAAGAAAAAAGGAAAAAGGAAAAATGATGAGACAGAGTTGGAGTCAGCGAGCCAGTGAGCGCAACGAAAAGGGAGAATGGACAATTTGGTCTGTGATTGGCAATCACATATATTTTTTTTGTCCCAGTCACAAAATATTTTACTTTTTCTGGCCTTGCAATAAAAGTAATATAATTAAGTAGGGTATATGATAACCCTACCTTGCAGCAAACTAAATATCATACAGCAGCCTTTGAAAAAAAGTAAGCGCACTCTCCTCTTTTCTTTTATATGCTTGCAAAGTAGTATGGCTTTATTCCAGTGGTTCGGTTTAGGCATGATTGTCCTACGGTCAATTATGGAACAATGGAAGGATTTTCATTCCAGTAAAATAAGTATTTTACGATATCAAACGCAGCAGTGATAATAATGACATGCAGTGTAAAGTGGTACATGTTTCCTTTTTGTCACACGAATCTCGCCATATAAGTATAATTCTGACATCTGCCCCAAGACGCGTATGACTAATGCTCGCAATCTATACCACGCGTGGTTGATGTACGCATTTCAACAGCCGTTGCTTCTTATCGTGATTATAAAAGAAGCTCAGCAGTAAGAAGCCTTATGAGAAATCTATTGCTGTTCAAAAGTGATTTTAGGCAGAGAGAGAGAGTATAGTGATGGGTGAGAAAAGATCTTAATAATAGAGTTGGAAACTATTTGATACTGCGTCTTTGATCCCACATTGGCCTGGTTACTACATGATAATATCAATATCATGCAGTTGAGATAGCCAGAATTACTCTGTACCTTACTCTTCAACTCACTCTCAACGTGTCTATTTGATTGACTATCACATCTTTTCTACATTATTGTGTATTTCTTGGTCATATATGGAAATCCGCTATAGGTAAGCAAAAAAATCCTTTAAACCTTTAGATTATTCCAGGCTGCATTTCAACATTTATTATGCCGACTGTCGTCGTCAGCAATCGTGATTTGGTATATCATTAAACTTTGTGAGAGACGCTTTTCTGTGCAATCTTATGAAAAAGGTTTTAATTCCTTTGAATGATTCAGGGAAGTAGCTGAAAGGTCTTGTATATGAAAATGGAAAACGGCTGTTTGAAACAAGTTGCGTGAGAATGACTTTTAAAGTATCAATAGACGCAAATACACTTTCAGTACAGAGAGAAGCGCAAGGGTTATTTTTCACTATTTACTTCTTATGTTCAAAAAGCTGTTTTCGAAACACAGTTTCAAGGTATAAAGAACTTTTGTGTCGAAGGACGTGTTGTTTCTAAATCAAGTAGACCCTACACCAAACCCTTTAAAACACATTTGAAAAAAGGGGAAAAGGGAAAGGAACATAGTACAGTATTATTCATAACTATTTGAATCTCTTGTGTAACGATGTCTCTCACATACATACGAAATAATAGATGCTTATAGTGTGTGTATGTTAAAAAAAAACTCTTTTTCATTTTCATTAGAATTATAAGAAGACCAAATCCCGTTAACACGCCCCGCAAGCGGAACTGGGACTGCGCAATCTTTCCAGACAGTTACATTTAGCTTCTAGCAGAGCTTTTGTGCACCGTAACTGAGACAGCACTAACAGTCCTTAGGGAAAAGAAAAGAAAAATTCAAGGATGAACGAGCATTTTATACCCTTTCAAAAATACACGTAGTCGCACATAGTCACAGGTCATGAGAACGGTGACTTTTTTTTTTCAAGTGAAAAAACGATTAAGGCGGTGGCAAATATTTCACTGGCACCAAAGCTCCCGCTTATGCTACACCCTCTACAACGTGAAACTAGAGTCAACCTCAACAGAACTTCACGTACGCACTTTTTATTCAGAGTACTTTGGAATACTTTTCAAAGATGTGAATAATGGAATTTGAATTGACAAGTTTGCAAGAGTGACCAACTTATAGTCGGCGCTCGTACTTCTGGAACAAACATAGAGATATATGTAGTCAAGCAAAGTAAACGAAGCTAGGATATTCACCTTCAGTTGGTGCACTTGCTGCTACTTGCTGTTTACGCTACCATTGTTTATTTTCTCGATAGGATGGGATCCTTATTCTATGTGAGGAGAAAAGAGGAAGATACTCATTATAGGTATTCACACAATCAATAATGATGGAAATAAAAGAGATTCTCAACTGGCTGTAGAACACCAGCCGTTAGAATTGATAACTTGTGGTCGCTTCCTCACTAAACATCTGTGAATTATTGCTATGAATACGTATATTCATAAAATATTGTGATCGATACGATTTACCACTGTAATAATTTAAGTTGTCAAGTTCATGCCTTCATCCTTTTCTCGATGTACCGGTAACTGAAAAAGTTTACGTACATATGTAAACTGATGAGACAATTTTTGTAATATCACAACGCTGATCCACTCGAGAAAATTGGGTTCACAAATGTTCACGTACAAGTACATCAGATCAATAGTTATGTGTTAAATTTCCACCGTGTATGCGATAATTACAATATTTGGTGCGTCCTCATTATGTGGGCATTACCATTGTTCCAGATGCTGTTGTCGGTAATAGAACTCGTTAATCACTCGTTGTCGTTTGATTCAATACGAATGTAAAAAAAAAAGCGTTTGAAACCTCTTTGATGTTATGCTGTACATCAGTCTCAACCGGGGAGCTTCGGTCGACACATGGAACTTCCAAATTAGTACATACTTTTGTATTCAATGTTCTACTGTTTCAATGATGTTAATTCGGAAAGTCTTGATCGTCTACTTGCTACGACGTCATTGTCACCGATCTAAAGAAGCGCTTTGCAAAAGTTGGTTTTTACTACACTGGACGAAGCTTAAATTACAACATGGATAAATAAAACACGTACACTAACTGGAGATGAGTTCGTTTTTGACAGATTCACAGAAATGTTCTTTATTTTTGAGGTTATTTCATTGAGGAAGTTTCGAATACCTCATTGCTAATGGCACCATACAGAAGAATGATTGAAATAT
This sequence comes from Mucor irregularis B50, assembly GCA_000587855.1. Taxonomy (NCBI): domain Eukaryota; kingdom Fungi; phylum Mucoromycota; class Mucoromycetes; order Mucorales; family Mucoraceae; genus Mucor; species Mucor irregularis. The sequence continues at coordinate 1,189,649 of KK076434.1, forward strand.
CCTGAATTCAGAATATAAAAGAATGTTTTGAATTTCGCATCAAGTGTGTAGCCAATACAAGTCTGAATCAAATGTCAAACAACGGTCAGGTTTCATCCAGACAAATGAACACTGATCATTGATGTATGTCTCAATATCCGGATTTTTACAAAAAAGTCAAGATTTTCCTCCAGATCGACCCCACATAATTGTTATTTCTTATGTGTCATTCGTTTGTTTGTTTGTTAAAAGTGGCTGAGAAAGTTCAACTCAGCGCGAATCCGGCAAACTGGGAAGTATAAAGTGCAACAGTAGAAGAATTTGCGATGTACATTCAATTTTTCGAGGCCAATGCGTTATTAAAGTATCTTGGAAAGGTTAAATACATTTTATGTACTATTTGGATTGCATACATTCCACTCAAACGTAAACAAAAAGAAGAAAAAAAGCAAAACCTTCTGAATTGTAGTCCAATGAAAGAAGAGGACGCCGCCACAATAGTTGAAGAGATTGATGTTTCAAAGCAAAAAAAAAAATTCGATTTTTTAATAATAAAATTAAAATTTCATTTAAATAGGGCTGTCCCTGAGTAAAAAAGAACTTTATTTTAATTTATTTATACAATGCTTCCTGATAACCATGTGCCTCCCCCATTAGGTCTTATAAAGCCAAGTAAATCTGATATCGTTTATACACTTAGTGCGTATATACAAACAGAACGAGTTAGCGATGCTTACAACTAATTGTTCTCCAATATAGCCGTGGTTCAACATCCTGAAAGAGCAAGGTGTTGTGGATTTGGAGAGAAGGACAGACGTCCCATTGACCCACCACCCATTGTGCAATTGAAAGCTTCTATACATGGTCGAGAAGTCTCGCTGAATGCGGCAGATACAAAATTGTTTGCTTTGCACTGTGACTTATATTCAGCAGATACGTTGCAAGAATGCACCCTAGTGTGCCCACCACCTTATCATTTGGTACCTAAAGATAGAACAAAAAACAGCAATATGAATCTGACTCCCACTTCCTCAAAGGGTTTCCCTGTGAAAAACTTGTTAGGGTCTCTTGTTTCCAACGCATATTGCTTAAACGATTTGGAGCGGAATCCCGGTGTTTACTTTGTATTCCCTGATTTATCCGTGCGCACAGAAGGGTCCTTCACACTGAGGTTTCGTTTTCTGGACTTGGATGCTGGGTAATTATAGTAATTCGAGACAAATGCTTAATTCTAATCTTGTGCATATAAAGGGAACCAATGACAATGAGTACAACAATTCAAACAGAGGTCTTTTCAAATCCCTTTAAAGTAGATACGCCGAAAAATGTAAGCAAGAATAATCATCTACTTTCTTTGTGTTATATTCTTTCAATTGACATCGATTTCCTTTTTTTTTCAAGTTTCAAGGCATGCAGAGTAAAGTCTTTTAGGTGAACGGAGTTTTGCAGATCAAGAATTAACATTTTTTTTTATTTGTACCAATAGAAGCCACGGAGCTATCTACGCTATTTGCTGATCAAGGTGTCAAAATCATTACAAGAAAGCCCAATTATAACAAGCGCAAATCCTCCGGATAGATTGACGGTTACGTCAAATGTTGTTGGACAAGTTTCGCAGAAATTAGAACAATTTACATGGATGGATATTTGTTTGTTTGTTACTGCTAAAGTGTTCCCTTTTTTGATTCGACGGTCTCAAAATGAGCATCAAACCCACACATCTTTAGAATAGACAGTTCTGAAACTAATCATTGTGCCTATCGCATTAGTGTCAGACCAAATACATACCTCGTTGGTTAATTGTTGAATCAATAAAGTACTCCGAATAATTTCACCATGTTAATTTCTATATTTGAACATGTATGTTAAATAAAAGAATCGCAAGAACTGATTGGTCATGAATACATTTTAAATAAATAGTATTCTTCCAACTGCCATAACGCTCATATATGTTATTCTGTAACTGCTTTCTCTGAGTATGTTTATATGAGTAAAAGGATTGATCTCTATCAATTATGGACTAGAATAAGGATTATTTTGACCAGTGTTTTAAACTATGGACGAGTGTGTTTACCACGTTTGTCACTCCTATTCTATCAACAGGACCATGCGTTCGATTTTTTGACGGCTACAGCAGTTAAAGAGTATTTTTTATTATAATCTGTGTGCTAACTTTATCTTAACGGGAATAATCAATTCATATCATAGTATAAACCTATCAATTCGTAGTATAAATCTATCAATTCGTAATATAAATTTATGAATTTAATATATGTATATCGGATATCACTATTTTTTTTAAAAGAAATAACTTCACCATTCAAAAAAATGCCAACTTATATTTAAAGACTCGTCAATCGGGCCTATATTACCAACAAAAAAGAAAGAAAACTGGGGTCTGCTAATGTAAACGTCTTCCAAGTACAATAGGAAGAAGAGCCCGAAGAAGAGCCCGAAGAGAAAGGTATGCAATTCTTCATTTCTTTCATCTGAAATAATGCAGTACTTACTTCTTTGCTCCTTAGATTGAAGTCATATGTGAGCGTGGTCATGAAGATGCAAGAAGTAGGATGTGCAAGCACAACAAAGACTGCGATCCTACTAAAGAAGGCATCGTATATATTTGCACTGTGTGGCAATAGGAGGAGGTTATACTGCGCTGAAAAAGAAGAGATAAAACAAAAAAACAAGTTAAGCGTTTGATCTTGAGCGCAGAACATTACTTTGGCCAATCAACATAATTAGAAAGGGAGTCATTATCCACACAGATTTTTTTTTTTGGATAAAGAAATAGCAAGCGTCCAACTTGATTGTCCAGTCAATAATTAATCATTTCCTGGGCTCTTTCGTGATAAAATAGCTTATATTTCTATAAATATTGACCACAAATGTGTTTCTTTCTTCTCTCTTTTCTTTTCTAATATTTCCCTATCGTGAACGTTTACATATTGTATTTTTTCCTTACATTTAGTGTATTCTGGATAAATTCAGTGGTGTACGTACATACGCGATGCAGGACTTCAACGGCCTTATAGAGGTTTGGTTTTTCCGTGCTCTTTACCTTTTCAAAAAGGTACTAACTGGCTTCCACACTGGCTTCTACACTGGCTTTCATTTTCAAATTCAATCTACACTGACTTTTTTTTTTTTTTTTTAGGCTCGGCATCCAGGAGGAGAAACCGTACCTAGATTAAGTAGCGTCTCCTGCCCGCAAGCAAGAACGATAGGCAATGGCTGTAACCATCACCATACCCTATGATCTACACTGGCTTTGGCGTTTAATACGGGCTATCAAAAGGCCTTGGAGAAAGGAAAAAGTAACGCTCAAATGTTAATGTGTACAAAAACAATCGACGGAAATCCTTTCAATTTCCATCACTCTAAGTCGGATTGTACTTTGAACGAAGAAAGGGAATATGAAAAGAATAAAGAAACTGAAGAGACAGAACGTGTTTCAATAAGTATGCAGAACTAGAAATTGCGCTGGTAGCAAACGACTAAAAATAATTTCATTCATAGATACAATTCCCCAAGTAGTACAGTTCATGAAAACGGTATATCTTGCTGATAATCCAAAATCAGAGATGTATGAATTGAAAAACGTATCAATGAAGAACATTCTTGGAAAAGTTTGGGACAACACCCTCTTGTTTGATGACAAAAATGTCAAATCTTTTACGAAATGGTGCGAGGGCAAGAACCTGTCATTCTTTTTGGTAAAAAGTAAACGTCTTTATAATTTATCTGGCGAAAGGGTTTCCGTTAGACCTCTATATGTTCTAAAAGATGAATACATTAGTAAGTTTTATTTGATATATTCCCATAATTCTGTGTTTATTGACCTAATAATATAGATGAAGTAAAGAAAGACATCATCAATACATCTACCGACTACCAAAATCACATAAAAAAACTTATAGAAGAAGGCTATACAATTGTCGGATATTGCAGAAAATCAAGATCCACACAGGAAACTATGAAGAAAAAAAAACGCTTTCAATAGAGCAACAAGTTGAAAAATTAAGAAGGAGATCATTAGCGGATAAGGTTTATGTGTCAGTAAACTGCGATTCAAAGACAAGCATAACGAAAAGAGATCTAAAAAACAGTACTTCAGCACTTGAACTGAAAGCCTTAGAAGGGAACATGCAGGGTAATTATATAATTATGGATGCTTACTTTCTCACTGAACATTGACCTTTTTTTTTAGACTTAACGAGCTGTGAACGACCCCCGAATTGCGGTGAAAAAGGTCAGCCCTTCGCTTCGCTGCGGGGACTTTTTCGACCTTCATTCTTTGGGGGCTCATTTCACTTCGCAAAATCAAAATTGTGACCGTAAACAGTTTTGCTTTGACTGTTTTGTTAGCAAACTTATTATTTTAATTAATAGAGGATGAAGTATCTCTTGACGGCCGAAAAGGTTTGTTTAGTTGCAATTGATTCTGCTGGGTTGACATCTGATGTAGGTGATTTAATATCTTTTTTACGGTAAGGTGCAGAAAAAAGAAAAAGAACGTCCAAAAACAGAATATTGATTATATCAAATAGGGAATATCCAAATGTTGAAAAAATTCTTATTGATAATCTTCCTCACACAAATCAAGTACACGCCATCAATTGTGCTGAGGCAATCGAAAATCCTGACAAATTTCTTTCAATGTTCAATGGAAGACATGGACTCTATCATAGATCTAAATAAGGACAACTTGACTTTTTTTTAATTTATTCACTCCTATGTATATTCAAAACTGTAGATACCACTGTTTATTTCAAAATTATATTTCTTAACAAAATAAATAAAGATTGTTCATATATTGAAGTGGTTCTGTGACCATTTTCCAAAAATTGCTGGATATTGTTTATATTCAGAGGGGTTGAGTTGAATTGACTTACTAATTTTTACTTCATCTGAGAGCCGTTACGCACCTGACTGACGTAGCATGATGCAACAACTAGAGTACGTCAATCTAACTGCTAGTATGTTTGAGAACGAACGCTTAATGAAGATGTCCTTGGATCACTTGAACAAATCATTTTTTCGTGACACAACGCTAATGAATGGGCGCTTAACCCATAATTGCCAAATTACCCCATTTTAATCAGCTACTACTACCTTAATAATTTTTAGTAAGGGAAATTTTTTATCCTGAAAAGGAAAAATAGGGAATTCAGGCAAGGAATAAAAAAAATTTATTATGGAAAAGTAGAAATGATGATAGAAGTACATGATATATAAAAATACAAGCTACTTTTGTAAGTCGTAGCGGAATAATAAGAGAATGCTAGCTATTATTAGCAAAAAGTGATGGGGAATTATAATACAGGGAGGGTTGAGTAAACATTTTTAGAACTCGTCTTCACGATGAACAGCGACCTTCTTCTTATCCATTTCTTCGTCGATGACACGTTGAGATGGCTTGGGAAGCATAATCTTGCGTTCAATGAGGAAGTGGACAATACAACACATAACGACCATAGCAGCGAGACAGGCCATAGTGACGATTTTACCAAGACGGAAAGCAGGAGCATCCACGATACTCCACACTTTGACGTTGATGAAGTTAGGAGCCAAGTTACCAATGGAGTTGATGATGGCGATAGCCAAAGCACGAGTTTCTCTGTCACAAGAATATGTTTCGTTGGCCCAAGTCATCATAATGGGGGAGATACCAAAGATGGGGGGAATCATATAGGCACTAGCAAACAAAAGACCAATGGGAACATTGCCTCCGTTTACAGCGACTAAAATGATGTACCAGATTAAAGAGTAAATACCACCAGCCAAAATATGGTAAGAACGTTTACCAAACTTGTCTGAGAGGTAACCCTGGGCAATAACTACGATACCGACCCAAACCCAAATAGGCACCATCATATAATTGGCAAAAGAAGCTTGGTAACCCAATTTCTTGAGAATAATGGGAAAGTTTTGGAGAACACCCATACCGAGTTGCATACAAATGAACATGCCAGTAAACAAGTAAATGAAAGGAGTAGTGAACAAGTTACGGAAGGTTTGCATGTTCAAGCCAGTAACAACACCACTTCTACCTTGACGTTCAAGACGGATCATGGCAACTTCACGGGTATCACCAGTAATGAAACGAGTATTGTGAGGGAAATCAGGGATGACAAAGAAACCAATGAAACCGATGACAACGGCAATTAAACCTTCAATGATGAACAAGTACTTCCAACCTCTGATACCGTTAACACCATCTAAACCTTGAGAAATGGCACCAGAGATAAGACCACTGAAAGCACCAGAAATTTGAGAACCAGCAACGAAAACGGCAGTACGTGTACCCAATTCTTCCTTGGTATACCAGGAACCAAGCAAAAAGACAATACCAGGGTAAAAACCAGCTTCAGCTAAACCCAAACAAAAACGAAGACCATAGAGACCTTTGAAGTCCTTAACCAAAGCCATGAAACACACGACGGCACCCCAAGTGAAGACAACGAGAGGAACCATAATGCTGGGACGAACCTTGGTAATAATGTAATTGGCAGGAATTTGTAAACTAAAGCGAGGTATTATACGTTAATAATCTACTGCGCAGTCAAATTCAAAAAAAAAGAGACTTACATAATGTAACCGATGAAGAACATAGTAAGAGCCCAATTGTATTGATCGTCAACAAGATTGAGATCTTCAAGTAAACCAGTGGTGGCAGCATTAGGCATATTATTTCTGTCTAAACCATTAGCAAAATAACCGAAGAAAGCCCAAATCATGAGACGACGATCAAGAGTTCTAACCAACTTCTTTTCCACCTCGGCGGCATTTGCAATGTGTGCCAAATCATCATATTTGTCACCTTGGACGCTGATGTTTTCTACCTGGTTATCGACAATGGAGTCTGTCTTGATTTCGTGTTCTTTTTGACTCATTGTTATTAAAATAGAAACGTTATAATGAGAGAAAAAAAAACCAAAGAAGGATCCAGCAGGGTCGATTTATATAGAAATGTTGATTTAATTTTTGATTGGAGCACTTCCCCACATTTCCCCGCATAATTCAAGCCAATAAATGTAATTCCTCGGGAGCTGGAGACGAATTTGGATCTTCGCCGTTGTGGGGAATATACACCCCCTACACTTGTGTCATTGAAATTAATTCAGTAAGATTTGGCTATCTTTTCGTAGAATTCCAACGTACCTGAAAATTTATATCATCACTCAAAATCAAAGATAGTATAGACTTCTATGACTAAATATATATCCTAACTTGGGAGATTTCCTCCAGAACGGAAGAATGCTTATTTATGGCTGTTCCCATGTCTATTTTAGCACCAAAATTTTTTTTTAACGGCAAACCAGAAATGTACAAGTGAAACAAGTAGGAGTCTGAATACAAAGGCGGTAAAAAGCTGTATTATAAAAGATCGGTTGTTGGATAACTTTATTTAGGAATACAAACAATTACATGCAAACTTTGTTACACGACATGGAGTAACTATTACTAAAGGTTGGATTTTTCAAAGTATTCTTTCTATACGGTGTATCTTTAAAAATAGGGTCGAAAGGGTTGTCATGTCTTATCCAGTTTTATAGAAAGTGCTAGCATTTTACTTTTACTCGAGTAAGAATAAAAGACAATGGACGGGGGCGAAAAATATTTTGAAATTCCGGATACTTACTAATTCAAATGATTGACCATTACAGCTTAAACATTTTTCTGTTTGAAATTATAAGATGATTACCTAATCTCTTTCTCCCAGGGATACAAGGATAAAACAACAAACAAGTTTAAGATACGATTTCTGTGGGAAATATATCGTTATCTGTCGTTAATGCACCACGAAATTAAGCGGAATATATTCCATTAACGTATGTTATCCGTAACAACTTATATCCTCAGCTGGTTGTCAGAGGCGCGCACTTCATAGGATATCAAGCCATGTATTATTGGGATATAATTATACGCTGTTCCTTTCACGATTATGCACTTCCTGTCTTTTCTCACCTGCTTACTATACAAACTCTTCACTTTGTAATATACCTTCATCGTCTTGGAATGATCGGGATGTGGTTCGAATTATTCTGGACTTTAAACATATTTTTATGAGCACACAATCTGTATGGAAGTAAATATAGCTTCCACAGCTTCTTTGGAAGAAATATATTAGGGAGGTACCCCATACTGTATAATGGCGGTAGTACAATCTCCGTAGCCTCGCAACTCGATGAACCGCGGAAGTCGCTAGCTTACATAATATGTGTCTCTGTGATATTCAGGATTTCCTGATATTATATAATAATACGGGGTGCACTTATTCTCTTTTGCACGAATACAATTTTTGTTTTCATTAAATGGCTAATACTCTTCAACGTTGTCCACATACACAGATCATTTTTTGATATGATCGTATAAACTACTTGTACATATGTTAGGGTGATAAATTCAAGAACAAGTTTTTATAATTGAAAAAAGAAAAGTGAATTAAAAAGGATTGAAAAAGTGGAGATAGGTGGAAATTCAAAATTTACAAGATAATTATTTACAAAAGCAAGCAACATGATGTCTCTTACTCCCAGGGTTTTTCAACGGTAGCTGCCCAAGATCCTTCTTCCGCGCCCCACGTATTTTCAGCTTTATTCTCGCCCCAAGACGCATGAGTAATTTCGATGTCGGGTTTAACAGGTTTTGACTCCCAATCAGTTTCAGGAACCCAAGGCTCTTCATCGTGCTTGTGTGAATTCCAACCGACTCGCTTCTGCTTCTTGCGATTCTTCATCAATAGCCTTTTGTATGAAGAAGGTCCAGTGTTGGCTGTATTCGTGGTGGAATCATGTGCATATCGATTACGTCCAAGATCTCTACTTGTGCGTCGATGGGAAGTATTATAGTTAATATTGATGGCACTGGGACCGCCTCCAACACCACCACTGTGTGGTCTATGCTGGTGATTCTTGTATTGATAGGGTTGTTTTGATTCATGTACGTTGGGCAGGTTGTTATGCAAATCGTCCATATTAAATACATCAGCCTCATCAGCATGATGCTGTCTAGGAGCATGCTGATTATACGAAGAACGTCGTGGGCGTGATGTGGTGGGAGGTGCATAATGATGGGGGCTATCACGTTGATTCACTCTTGAGTTTGGTCTAGCCATATCCTCGCGCGTAAGAGGTGTAGAGTCTTTATCAATATCTTGCACCCATTTACGTTCAGTATGTCCTCCAAATGGTGACTTTACAATAGTAGAGTATTTACCACCATTAACACATCCTTGCAAAAACTCACGTAGTAACGCATAATTGGGCTCTTCTGAAAACTTGATTTTTCTCGAATACTCGATAAATTCCAAAAGACCTTGAGGTAAACCAGCGCATAGATCGCTCATAAAGGTATCTTCTTTGATCTGCCGCATTCTATCCCAACCAGCGCGGGAGTTACGAGCCTGAATACCACTCCAAGGTAAGGTACCAAATACTAAATCTAACAACAAATAGCCCATACCCTCAATATCATCACGTCTAGAATGAGTTTTTCCTCTATGTACATTTAAAGAGGCATATCTTGCAGTGCCAGTCTTATTTTTTATATTCTTCTTCATTTCGGGATAGGGTTGGTTATTTGCTGGATTACGCCACCAAGTCGTCAAACCAAAATCGACAATATATATCTGTGGGTGGGGTTCATTCCACTTTTGAAACACTTCTTCACACGATGGGTAAATATACTTGATATGAGGCATACCATGGTCATCAGGAATTTCAACCATTTCTGGTTCCGGCAAATAGCATTTGCTGGGGAATAAAAAGTTATCTGGTTTGATATCTCTGTATACAAGACCTCGTTTGTGGATGTGCTCCAATATGTTGACCTATTTTTTTTTGCGTCAGTCAGTCACATACTTGTAAGTTGCACGCATAAATTATCCAAGTACACGTACCATTTGAATGCCAAGTTCAACAACGATCGGAATAGAAAAAGTCTTTGTTACTTCTTTGATCTGCATCAAGCTTGGGCCCAAAAGATCAATAATAATACAGTCAAAGCCTTCATGTTGCCCATGCCAATGACATTGTGGAATACCAACTAATTGTAATTTATTAATTTGCAGTTTAAAGTGATGAATAAATTCAGCAGCTTACCTCCACCAGCTAAAACGTCATAAATCACACTTTCGTGCTTTAACTGAGGGTGTCGCATTTTGAGCGGTTCTCTCTTTATTGCGTAACGTCTCAAAGTGTCAATGTCCTCCACTAAATAATTAGAAGAATTAGTTTTAGACTCTGTTAGCGATTAAGCTATTAATATATACCTTCAAATACTTCTCCAAAAGAGCCTTCACCAATTCTTCCAAGCACAACCCATTGCTCTGCAATAATAACGTCTTTACTATTGGCACTCAGATCAGTGCGGGTACTGTCAAATGATGCATATTCAAGACCTAAAGTATTGCCGAGGTTATAGTTGTCATTACAAGGTGACTTCGTGTCTATTGAGCGAGGTATGTAACCTTGTTGTTGTCTTGGATTTGACTGTCTTATTTGAAAAGGACTAGTCATGGTTCAAGGTGTTTTAACTTTGAGTAGAATTGAATCGTGCCACTGGTTGTATCGTATTATAAAACTTGGACTGTGAGGAAAGGCGTTTTTTTTTTTTTTTTCTCAATTCCAACGGCGGGCAACTCCTATGAAGAGATTCTTGGGTTTCATTGGATGAGAAAACGGGAATTGAATTTCCTTTTGATCCATAAATTGCCATTCAGCATCACTGTTCGCAAAGAAGAGGAGAAGTGCAAAGAAAGGATTGATTGCAGTCCCTTTATGAACTCCCCATAATTCATCATGTATTTTATTTTTATTTCACCCCTTTTTATTTTGTTTCTCTTTTATTCTCTTCATAACATACAACTTTCAAAATCATCATGCTTCACGTTCAAGAATCGTTCGTTCATACTTCTAACCTTCTGATGACCCCACCTATCACAGTCATGGTACAACCTCAGCCAAGTAGCTCTTCAAGATCAAACAAAGTAGTGGAGCAATTAAGTGGTAGACTTGAGTCAATCTATTTGGATATAGCGGCTACAAGACAACAGGTAAAAAAAATGTATGGATACACGGCAGCAATAATTGATGATATTAAAAAACGCTCAACATCTTGTAGCTGGAAACAATCCGTCAAAACAAGTTACAACATGAAAAAGATATTACAAACAACACAAACTCAAATAAAGTATGTCGTACTCGCATAAAAGAAATTATGCAGGTTTTGGAGTCAAAACAAAAAGCACTTGAAGGCACAAAAGGATCGTCCAATCAACTTGAGCTGAAAGTGAAGCAATTAAAAGATGAAGCACTTGCTTCCCGTCGACAACTTGAAGATTTAAGAAGGAGAGAACAAGTCTTGGAACATGACCGAGATGTAGCAGTTAAAGAAAAGAACCAAACGAAACAAAAGCAAAACCTCCTTCAGGGTTCAATTGAACAGCTCCGTGTTCGTTATGAACGAGAAATAGCTCTACTTGCAAAAGATCACTCCGTTTTAATAGAACAATCAAAGTATATCACTGAACGTAATGAATGTATGGCTGAATTGATTTCCTTGAAACTTGCACAACGTAAAAACTACATCGAAAATCTTACTATGATGAAAAAGCAGTTGCAAGTCAATACGTCTAACTTTGTAGAAAATGTGAGAAGTCATCTGCAGGCACTAAAAACGGAGATTGATCAGTCTGCATTGCAGACAAAAGACTGCACGATGGCAGCTATACAGTGTCGGGGAGAGGTTAACGGTTTGGTAACAAGGATAAAAACTATCGCTGCCGAGATAACTGCCTCCGAAGAGAGATCTTGATCGGCCATCGCCATCTACATAGCACTACTATATTGAATTACTTTCAATAATCGCAAACTATTTAATTGTAACAACTGCCCAAGCGAACAGTTATTTCACTTCTCCTATTTTTATTCTTCGCATTTGATTTTACCAAAAGCAATACAGTTTGAATACCCTGTCTTGCCTAATAAATTTTTTTCTCCTCTATTACATATACAATAGCACTTGATAAAATTTACGTTCTGAAATGCTGTAGTTTATCATTTTCCTATCATTAGAATATATATTGCACATTAACTAGTATTCCAATTTTTTAGAAGAAAAGCAAAGAGAAGCAACGGTAAAACTACGTGCAGTTTTGTATGACAACGTTTCTTATTTAAAAGCCCCTTTGTCAAGCACATAAATTTTTATAGCACGATGTAGCCCATGTATGTATAAGGTATATTATCTATTAATTCTACTGAAATTTTTATCGACAAATTTTATGTACATATTGTAGTTCTCTATATACCCAAGTATGTAACAATCTTCGTGGCAAGTGTAAACCCATCACAGAAGGAAAAAATCCGTTTTTTTTTTTATGTATGACTGCAGTCACCTTTAAAATATATGTGGTCCGCAATACTTTCCACCATGTATTCCCTTAAACAAAGGAGAGTATTCAGTGAACGAATTTTAACATTATTCAGGTTTGCGGAACCGTACTAAGGGCTATTCATTACCCACTTTTGCCTTTTTCAATGATATATCCAATTTAGGATACAAAAAAAACAAGCACGAGCCACCTGCTCTTTATATATGATACAAGATGGTTTTTATCATGTGTGATTACATAACCATCATAAGAATATTGTATTTTTCATATAGCGTCAAAAATGTACGCTCCTTAAAAATACAAAAAGCAACATAATCGCCTATGTAATTTTGTAAAGCTAAAACATGTACTTACCATCCTCGTTTGAATGTCAAGATTTCATCAGAGTAAAAAGAACTCATAACTATGAAACTGGTGCCTAATTTTTCAGCTAAATGTAGAAAGTTCTGCTCTGCATATGAATTAAATGTTCAATATTTAAATGCTCTATAAGTTAAATTAAGTTACATGAAAACACATAATTTCGCATCGTCAAAACAGCTGCAAATAGATATTTATCCAATGATGGTAAATGAAACTTGTTTCTTAGTGAGTGACAAATAAGCTCATTTTATAAACCAGCGATAGATTGATTCTAAGTAAGATTTTACATGATTCACTTTTCTTCTTCAGTCGCTCCTGAGAGTTTACAGGTCATCAAGAGGGGTTAGATCATTCTACAAGAGTACTACGCTTTTTTTCTGATCTAGGCTCCATTATACCTCTTATACTTCTGTAGGTTTTTTTACATCTAATAGCAGAGCCTCTCTCGTTGAAGATAGACATAACCTTTATACTTTATCAATTTGTTCGACAGCTCATAGAAAATTGTAGTTTGTAAATTGCAAAACTCAATTTGGATGTGACCCTAGCAGGTGGAACAAGATTTTGTAATCTCGGTATATATAAAGGATTCCTATGAACCACAAATGCTTCTTTCTGGAAACACAACTCAATATTTCTTGCCACAGGACTAGCGGATTTCGGCGTAGACGGTGTTGTTAAGGCTATCTTATTTATAATGATGATGTGCTTTTTTCTTTCTTTCTACAATATTTGTTTACGTAGCTATCCCAGAAGAGCTGCCAACATTTTTGGTTGGCATTATTTTTTTACATACCAGTTGCCTTACCATTTCGGCATATCAGATCTGAGCCGTATCATCGAAAACACAAATAAACCAAAAGGTCGATCACCATCCCTGGTGTTTAAAAACTGGCTTTTTCTTAGTGTGTGTTGATTTCATTGATCACCTAAAATTTTTACCACATTAAACAAAATGAAGATTCACAATCTAAAATCAGGTATAGTATATCTTGGATATGAGGAACTTGTTGCTGCTAAAGAAGTATTTGATTAAATAAAGTTTATGGGACAATTTGATTTACCGTCCACGCTGTAACATAACACAATAGAAAGTCATGCAACTGAGTTCATAAAAGAGGGCCCTGTGAGTAACTCAAACTTATTAATTTTGATTCCCCTCCGTCCCTCTCCGTTTGTCACATAATGCTTTTTCCGACTAAAACGCATGGTTTCTTTTACTTGTGCGCCGTAAATCACGTATAATTAAGATTGAGGATAGGGAAAATCACTGGTTATTTGATCTAACTCGTTAAAATGCATGAACAAGTATGTAAAATTAATCCTGTAAGGTTCTCACCTGTTCAAGTTTGAGATACACGCATTGGTCCCGGTTCAAAGATACTTTCGACCAATGATATATCATGTCAAATAGTTTGAGTTCCTTACTGGGAATTAAATGTAAGCATCAGCGTATGCTATTGTGTTGTTGCTTTGAGGTTTGCACATTGAGATTTTTTGTTTTGTTGATGAAACATTAGCTTTTGGAGTCCCTGGTTGTATCGTTTATAATTTATATGATAGATATACATTGATATGAAATTGAGGCACATCTTTTATCAGATTGTTAACATATAGGGAAAAGCTGAATGCAACGCTGGTGGAATGTGTTAGTCGCTAAAATCGCTAGAGCATATGAAAAAATTGTCCTTTTCTTGTTCTTATAGGTTCGTATCAAAATATACAGAATAAACTACCTTATGATTTTTCAGCTGTTGCGTGTGCTTTGCCTCTGTTCAGTAGTGGAGTGTTCTATCTGAACTATATCAACCAAGCTGCTCTTATTTATCATGGGATTCAACAACGCTTTTCTGTAAAAAAGACTCGAAGTAGATGGAGAGCATTGATCTATCAATATGTTTTTTATATGGCAAAAGAGGACTCTTTAGCTTCTTTAATGTGATTATTATACTAAATTTACCCTGGACCGGTGTCTAACGGAAACTGGCAAAAAACAGTCTAAAAAGATCAGATTACTACAAGTGCAGTAATATTTTCCGTTTAGTCAGATCTTTCGTTGGGCTTGTGAAACCAGCAAAAAATTTTGAGGATCAGATTAAAATATGGGCCATTCTATTTTCTGGTCATTTTCTTTTGTTTATTTCTCATATTTCCGTATTAATATACCAAAAAAAGCTGACTGCCCTTCACTTTTGAATTATGGATAAACACACCGAACACCCCGATTTATCATGGTGGAATGTACTGGATGCCTCCACCTTTGTATTAATAGCTGGTAAAACAGTTGCATATAACAAGCTGTAAAAATAAATAATAATCGAGAAATAATGATAGCCGCTGTCAGTCTTATACTCGGAACAAGACTTGAATTATCGTTGGTTATATCAGCCATTCGTTGTGTAGTTCAACTATCACTTATGGTAGGTGATCAAGTGTCAATCAATGATAACCTTTTTTTTTTCTGACTTGTTCCTTGCGAATTATAGGGCCTGGTGCTGGATGATGTCTTAAGAACAGAGAATGTGGGTGTTGTGATAGCCATGTCGAGTAAGGTCATTAATGTGAATGATGTACGAATAATATAATAACGAATTTGTAGTCGTATTTGTTTTATTAGGATCCTACGAAACTGTATTTAACAGAACAAAAAAAACTTTTAAGGGGATGGTAAGACAAGGCCAATGGTTAGTCCGTGTCCTGTTTTCTCAACCTTGTTTTTGTTCCATAGTTTCCAATCATGTTTGTCATTTTATTGACAAGCAATTTGTTTATTACTTACATCGGTGCTGCATTCGTTTTAAAGTCTGATCCTTTTTGGGACCCTCCCACTTTTATACCTGTAGTGGGTATGTTGATGGGAAATTCCATGAGTAGTGTTGCTATGGCCACTGAGCGTTGTTTGGATCAATTCAGGTATTTGTGAAAGAGTTGAATTATTTATTGATTTTTACTCAATATAGGGCCTGGTGCTGGATGATGTCTTAAGAACAGAGAATGTGGGTGTTGTGATAGCCATGTCGAGTAAGGTCATTAATGTGAATGATGTACGAATAATATAATAACGAATTTGTAGTCGTATTTGTTTTATTAGGATCCTACGAAACTGTATTTAACAGAACAAAAAAACTTTTAAGGGGATGGTAAGACAAGGCCAATGGTTAGTCCGTGTCCTGTTTTCTCAACCTTGTTTTTGTTCCATAGTTTCCAATCATGTTTGTCATTTTATTGACAAGCAATTTGTTTATTACTTACATCGGTGCTGCATTCGTTTTAAAGTCTGATCCTTTTTGGGACCCTCCCACTTTTATACCTGTAGTGGGTATGTTGATGGGAAATTCCATGAGTAGTGTTGCTATGGCCACTGAGCGTTGTTTGGATCAATTCAGGTATTTGTGAAAGAGTTGAATTATTTATTGATTTTTACTCATCAGGCCCCCCTTATACTTTTAGCGCACATGCTCCTGTTTTAGAAACCAGACTTTCGTTTGGTGCATCAAGATATGAAGCTTCTTTACCGCTGGCGGTAGAAGCTATTCGTATTGCCATGATTCCCGTTTTCACTCAATTAAGTGTCATGGGCATGATTAACATTCCGGGTATGATGGTCGGTCAACTCGTGGCAGGCACACCTATAATGGAGGCTGTTATTTATCAACAATGCATCATGTTTATGATTACAGCCAGTAGTATGTTGGGCGTGATCATGTCTGTGGCGGTAAGATTGTTAAAGTTTATGCATGTGGATATGTATTGAACAAATTCTTATTTTTTAAATAGGCTTGTATATCTGTTCTCATTGACAAAGATCAAACATTGCGAAATGACAAGATCAAAGACAACAAGGCGATTCATCACTACCTGCCCACTTTGAAACAACTCAAGTATAGAATAGATCGAGTTATGAAATTCTGTGGTAGGGCTAGAAGCTATAAATCAGTTGCAGATGCCGAGCCTGCGTAAACAAAAATTGTAAATTTTTACCTCTGTTGTCGAACTCTAAATTTGACTGTATGTATCATTATTTCCACATTTATACCTCTTACATTACATAATTGCACATTTACAAATATTTTCTCTCTTCGTTCTATGAACATTCGTTTTATAAACAACAATAAAAAGCATTGTACTCACTGATTTGGATTTGCACCAAGTTTATATCATTCTCAGCATTTTCAATCGTCGATACGGAACCAGCTTCTGAGAAATAAGATGGGAATGTTTTAATAGGACCATATAAGTATATATATCCACTTATCGTGATCATTTATTAAGAGAACATCTTTTCCATTTCCCTCTGTACGGTTTGAAAGCGCAACATGGTGAAGAATTTGAGTCTCGCTTTAATATGCTTGGCCTACAGTAGCCATTTTGCTCTGGGTGCGGTAATAAAGCAGTCTTTTAGCGAATGGGATGCATCTGAACTTGCTTTGGCCTCCCATGGGACATCCATAGTCAACCACCCTACCTCCTCTGTAGTTCCTCACAACTCGCAGATACAACAACGCCCCCTTTCTCTCAACATCACTGAACCTGTAACAATCCAAATCGAGAACCAGGGTTCTGGTAAGTGAATACACTTTGGTAACATTATTTAGAGTTAAGGATATTAACAATATCATCTCAGATGGATCTGGTTTTGAGATTTATGACTACAACAAAAAAATAGGTGAGGTTGGATCTTTAACTTTTTCAACATCAAACGCTCAAAGTAGAAGCAGCATCATCACAATTGATTTACCACTTGGACTTCACGAAATTCATCTTCGTCCCTCCATGTCAAGAGCATCTATGATCCAACACGCTAAAATTGAAATTGTTTCAAAGTCCAATAATGCTGGTTCCATGTTATACAAAAGATCCAAGCAAAATAAAGGGATGAATGAAGTCCCTCGCCCTTCTCAGTCTTACAATGCTGTTGTTGAATATGAAGTTGATGTTGATAGTGCACAATTAAGACGCAAGATTAAACATCATAAATATCACAAAACCAATAAAGACTACGATGATGACGACGATGACAAAGACGAAGACGAAGACGAAGACGAAGACGAAGACGAGGATGATGAGGATGAAGATGAGGACGACTATGAAGACGACGATGATTACTACTCTGAATATAGACAGGGCAGGGAAGGAGATTCGTGGGACTGGAATAGAGATGAGGGCTGGAGGACTGGAAGAAGACATAGAAGAATCTTCGTATTGACCAACGTTGTAAGCACGACTACAGCTACGGCTACGGCTACAAAAACTGCCACAGCTTCAGCTTTTACCTCGACTATAGCGACTACAGCAACTACAGCAACTACAGCAACAACAACAGCAACTTCACTTGAATCGACCACCTTGACCGTTACAGAAGAGGGAGAAACTACGACCGTAAGACTTGCAGGAACACCGCTTCCTCCTATTGTAAAGATGATTACTGTTCCAGAGGGTACTACTACCATCGCAGATGGAACTACAACCGTCGCGGAAGGAACTACTACTGTCGCAGAGGGAACTACTACAGTAGCAGAAGGAACTACAACTGTACCAGAAGGAACTACTACTATTGCAGCAGGAACCACAACTGTATCAGAAGGAACTACTACTGTTGCAGCAGGAACCACTACTGTTGCAGCAGGAACTACAACTGTACCAGAAGGAACTACTACTGTTGCAGAGGGAACTACTACTGTTGCAGAGGGAACTACAACTGTACCAGAAGGAACTACTACTATTGCAGCAGGAACCACAACTGTATCAGAAGGAACTACTACTGTTGCAGCAGGAACTACTACTGTTGCAGCAGGAACTACTACTGTTGCAGCAGGAACTACTACTGTTGCAGCAGGAACTACAACTGTACCAGAAGGAACTACTACCGTCGCAGAGGGAACTACTACCGTCGCAGAGGGAACTACTACTGTAGCAGAAGGAACCACCACTGTAGCAGAAGGAACCACCACTGTACCAGAAGGAACCACCACTGTTACCGAAGGAACTGCAACTGTAGCAGCAGGAACCACTACCGTTGAAACTACAGTTAATAATACTGTAACAGCAACTGAAACTACCGCAACGACAGTAGTGTCTACTGATACTACAACAGTTGATGGTCCCCCGATCACCTATGTTGCTGAAACTGAAACTGCTACCACGACTGTAGACGGGCCGACCAAAGAAGTTACCAAGTTTATTCTTCAACAAAGTGTACAAAAGACTACTGTCTACTCTACTGCCACCGAACTTGTTACCGTCAACTTCACAACTCAAACAAGAGTTACCAAGACCGTCACCGGTGTTTCTACGGTTACAGAAAACACAACTGTCACCCAAATTCGTCCCAAAACAACCACCATTGATGATCCTGATACTCCTTAATATTCCCTCTCTCATTTATCTACGTGATCCCATTAGTTAATTTATTCGAATACAAATAAACATGTCTTGCATGAAAAATTATTTAGCGCATCATTTCTCACTAATTTGCACTTTACTACCTTCCCCAGAGTGCAATGAAAAGACTGTTGTGTATGAAGAGTTTAGCACAATGATTACACAAGGAAAAAATAAAACCCGGTCAGTAGTTTAATTTTTTCACACATTTTTCGTCCACGATGTCGTGCTTTTCCACTTGCATGATATTAACTTGCAAAAAACTTGGATCTGCACGTCATAATTACAGTGTATGAGGACCATGCGCTCTTTATACATTGGAGAAAGGAAAGTAAATTAAAAAGTATAGAACGAGCACAAAGTATGGATCTTTTTTTTTTCTCTCACTTTTTCAACCGAGCTCCGGAGGTCGATCACTGATTACCTCTGTGAGAAGTGTATACGATGATGATGTTATTGTCCAGATAGAAGGGCATTTATTGCTTTATCTGGTCTAATTGATTCACACTCCGATTCCATCATATAAATTTTTTGATTGATTATCTCTCCCTCTTTTCTTCATCCCTCTTTTTATCTCTAAAACAAATATGTCTGGAGCAATTTCCTTGCCATCAGACGAGGGAGGCGTTAAAAACTCTATTAATCAAGCGCGTGATTGGTTCTCCAAGAAATGGAACGGAGACAACAGTGAAACGACCCCTTTGCTTAATCGTGAGCGAGGTACTTTGGAGCCACCCAGAAAGACGACTTTCCGCATTGTTGTCACAACTGTAGTTTTGGTGATTTCTCTCGCTATATTGGGTCTTATTGTTGGTATTTGGTTCAAGCATCATGAAAATAAGCCAAGTAACGTAAATTAAGCATGAAAAAGACAACGTTGTACTTATTACCTTTTTTAGTCCCACCTTCCGAAGATCCAGGCTTGTCCAGTGCCGAGAAATTAGTCCTGGAACTTCCTTCCAACCAAAGTGTTCATGATTACTTGAAAAAATATACCTCTGTGGCTCATTTAGCTGGTACTGAAAACGACAAACAACAGGCAGAATGGACTCGTGATCAATTTGAAAGCTTTGGCTTAGACGCCAAGATCGACACTTACTGGCCACTTTTAAATTATCCTATTGCCCATCGCTTTGCTATTGTCTCTGGTCCCAAGAAATTCAGATATGAAGCAAAATTGACCGAAGATCCCGTTGGTGAAGACGAAACGAGCAAAAATCCTAATGTGATTCCCACATTTCATGGCTACTCCAAAAACGGCACTGTGACTGGGCGCGTTGTTTATGCTAATTATGGTCGTGTGCAAGATTTCCAATTTCTGAAAGATCAAGGTATTGAACTTGAAGGTACAATTGCTCTTGTTCGCTACGGTGGTTCTTTCCGTGGTCTTAAGGTCAGAGCCGCCGAAGTCTTTGGCTGTGCAGGTGTTTTGATTTATTCAGACCCCATCGACGATGGACCATTAAATAAAGACGAAAGAAATGGAAATCCTGCTGAATCTTATCCTAAAGGCCCTTGGCGCTCAAGCAGTTCCGCTCAAAGAGGTTCCGTTCAATACTTATCTCTTGTTACAGGTGATCCGTTGACTCCTGGTTACGCCGCCACTGAACATGCCGAAAGAATCAAGCCTGAAGATTCTCCTGGATTGGCCAAAATCCCCTCTTTACCTTTATCTTGGGAAGACGCTTTACCAATCCTTCGAGCAACACAAGGATTGGGCGTTAAAGGAGGTGATGACTGGGCTGGAGGACTTGAGGAAGTCGATTACTTTAGTGGTCCTACTGAAGGTGAAGCTATTTTGATCAACCATGTTGAGAACAAAATTACACCTATCTGGAACGTCATTGCTCGTATTCCCGGTACTGAAGAAGCCGATAAAGCCATCATTCTCGGTAATCACCGTGATGCTTGGGTATATGGTGCTGTTGATCCCTCATCCGGATCCGCATCTATGGTAAGTAATGTTAATTTCCAACCTAAACATAAAAATTAATAATTTGTTGCCTTTAGTTGGAATTAGCTCGCGTCTTTGGTGAAATTTTAAAGACGGGATGGCGCCCTAAGCGTACCATCATTCTTGCTTCATGGGATGCTGAAGAGTATGGTCTCGTTGGTTCTACTGAATGGGTTGAGGATAACAAGGAATGGTTAGACAAGGAGGGTACAGTTTACATCAATGTGGACACCGCTGTCTCTGGGCCTCACTTCTCAGCCCAAGCCTCACCCTCATTATCTCGTCTCTTGTACAGTATCACTTCAGATATCACTGATCCACGTACTCAAGGATCCGTCTACGATGCTTGGTCTACAGACACCAAAGTACGCGGCAATGACAGACCCCCTGTAGGCCAATTGGGTTCTGGCTCTGATTTCGTGGGCTTCTTGGATCACGTTGGTGTTGCCAGTATCAACTTGGGCTTTGGTGGCGACTATGGTGTCTACCACAGTAACTACGATAGTTTCCATTGGATGGAAAAGTTCGGCGATCCTCAATTCTTGTATCATCAAACACTTGTCAGACTCTGGGGTTTACTCACTCTGCGTCTGGCTGATTCTACTGTTTTGCCCATCTATCCTGGTGACTACGCTAAGGAATTGATCAAGTATGCCAACAGATTGACTGCCTACGCCGCTCCTCATACCTTTCCTCAATTAGAGGAAGCATTGGAGAAATTGGAAAGAACCGCAAGAAAATTTGAACGTAAGAGAAAACACCTTGAAGAAAGAATTGCAGAATACGAATCACTGGATAAAGTTCCTGGTGTATTATTGAAACGTCTTGAAAAATTGAACTATCGTTTAACCAAATTTGAACGTGGTTTCATTGATCCAGAAGGTATCAAGGGCCGTGATTGGTTCAAGCATGTCATTTACGCTCCTGGTCTTTGGACTGGGTATTCATCTCAAGTTTTCCCTGCCATCGCTGACGGTATCGATGCTAAAGATTTCGTGCAAGCCCGTCATGCTGAAGAAAGAGCAGCATTGAGCATTCGCCAAGCTGCTGAGTGGCTAAAGGCAGATGTCAGCGACGAAGAATAAATTATACCATGCATTACTCACTCTGCGTCTGGCTGATTCTACTGTTTTGCCCATCTATCCTGGTGACTACGCTAAGGAATTGATCAAGTATGCCAACAGATTGACTGCCTACGCCGCTCCTCATACCTTTCCTCAATTAGAGGAAGCATTGGAGAAATTGGAAAGAACCGCAAGAAAATTTGAACGTAAGAGAAAACACCTTGAAGAAAGAATTGCAGAATACGAATCACTGGATAAAGTTCCTGGTGTATTATTGAAACGTCTTGAAAAATTGAACTATCGTTTAACCAAATTTGAACGTGGTTTCATTGATCCAGAAGGTATCAAGGGCCGTGATTGGTTCAAGCATGTCATTTACGCTCCTGGTCTTTGGACTGGGTATTCATCTCAAGTTTTCCCTGCCATCGCTGACGGTATCGATGCTAAAGATTTCGTGCAAGCCCGTCATGCTGAAGAAAGAGCAGCATTGAGCATTCGCCAAGCTGCTGAGTGGCTAAAGGCAGATGTCAGCGACGAAGAATAAATTATACCATGCAATAAAGAATTTTTATTGAAATTAAATTAAATAGTAGTAGATGTATACTTTTGTGTATAAGGTATTCTTTTTTTTTTTTACAATCGACGTAAGGTAGATGGTTCGAGAGAGGTATCTTGCTCAATTACATGATCTGCAACTAATTGTATCTTGAATATTTCTTGGTAACGAGGTTTTATGGGGTCTAACATGGAACCAAAGATGAGGGGAAGTTCGCTTTTATGACCATTGTTTAGACATTTCACTTGTTTGCCTCGTATTATTTGCTCAATAGCGCCCTAAAATATAAAAGAATAAAAGAAGCTGAGTCATGTATCAATTGAATAGTAGACAGAACACTTACTGTCACCACATTTCGAATTTCTATAAATGAAGAATCAAAAGCCATGACAAAGGGATAAGAGAACGCGAATGATTCGGGAGCCCCTTCCCATTCAATCAAGAACTTGTTGAAAAGTCTATTTCCTTTACTGTCAATGTAAAACGCATATTCTAAAAAAGAGATACTGTTGGTACCAAGGCCTTCGCTACTGTGCACAACATGCACTTACCATCGTAACAAATAAAGTAATGGTTTCGAGGAGTGCGAAAGATAGCTATGCGTTTGATAGGTTGACGAAGGTTCAACGATGATGATACTTCTTTTTCTCTTTCTAGGATAAATGATAAATTCCGATCTCCAGGATTCAGCAGTTCTAACAAAAATAAAATATTTATTAAATGTGCAGAGTAGATATAAACAAAGACACTTACGTTGTGGTTTATCTGTTCTCATATCCACCATGATCATTCCTCGAGACGACGTGATCAACATCATTGAAGCAGACAATTCAACCGCGTACGCTTCACAAGGTACATAACAATCTTTTAACTTTCGTAAATGCAGATCATCTGAGGGCTGAGCTAAATTGCGCAGAACCAAGAAACGGTCCATGAAGCTACCCGATTTTCTGGAGCCACTGTTTCCACTTGTGGAACCCACCATGTTCGTGTTTGTCATATCCATTCTCTTTACAGCTTCAAAAGTCGAAATGATGGATTTTAATGTAGATATTCTTGGCACGCACAACACGGTGCGTTTCAAACAATACCCAACGTAGAAGAACGGCACGTTTGCCTGAATTAGACGTCCCCGTGGCTGAGACTCTGGCTTACCATTGACGACATCGAGATTGTACTCCCATAACACCTTATCGGCTAATATCAATAATGTTTCTGTGCTTTCAATGGCGTGAAGCTGGGTCACTTTTTCCAATGAGAGTACCTTGTGCGGTGTCGTATCTGCATGTCTGTAATTATGATGACCAACATACACACCATCATCTGCAGCTAAAAGATATTGCTGTCCGCCATCTATATCAGAGAAAAATAAAAGTAAGTATGTGTATTTGCCTTTCAGGTTGCTCCATACTTTACTGAATGTAATAAAGTGATTCACTTTGTTGATGTCTAAAAATGTATGCTGAGTAACTGCTGGTATAATTTCAAAGATGGGACTCTTCTTATTCTTTTCTTCTTGTTGCAAACGAATCTTTTCAAGCCATGGTTTACGGGTTGCCTGTGAAGATGCGTATAGTGTGAAATGAGTAGCAGAGTTGCGTCCCAGGTGTTGGAATGAGATAGGGTATTGGTTTGTTTTGTTGTTAATGTGGACGGCGACGTTATTATTAGCGCTGTTATTCAAAAATGGACCGATATCGGTCGAGGCTCGAACTTGCATTCCAGGTGCTGGCGTGACCATGGTTGTGTTTTGATGGTTTCCCGGTGAAAGGTAGGGCAATATCAAGGTACTCGACCTTTTACTGCTGTTGACTAAAGAGGCATCAGGCAAATAGACGGATAACAATTCAATGGGGATTGGCTAGTACGTATAAATCATGTAAATATCATTTCTCTGGCAATTTTTCGCATTGTTACATAGCATACCCTTTTTTGAATGACATAGCGTTCAGTGCCATTGGCTATTTTAAGTTTGGTGACAACCAAATAATGATCAAATAGAATAACCTGATATTCTATGGATTCTGATTGTGCTGATTTTTTCAAAGTGCCTTGTTTAATAATAGATCTATTTTTGTTCAACAAGTCAAGATTCTAGATAAAAGTGGTCTCAGTGTAAATGGACATGTAGTTTCTTTTTTTAAAAACACTGTATGGGAGTTATTTACTCACTAATTCATCTGCCTTGTATTTGAAGGAGAGATTGTAATGAATGCGTTCCAGATCGAATCGATTTTTCGCTTTACCGGTCTCGACATTGACACGGGATAAAAATCGTTTGATGATGGTTACTGCTTTCGGCAAATCCTCTAAATCTGGGTGATCAGGTGGTGTGTGCTTTAAGATTTCATTGAACAGTAATGTGTATCTTCCCAATCGCGTTGTCGGCTTTGTTAAATAACCGTTCAGTTCTAATTTCATTGAGCTTGAATGACGCTCTGTGTTAATTACAAATGCGTCAAAGTTGGGATTGATATAACGCTCGTTTTCCAGTGCAAATTTAGCCTCATATTGCTTGGACCCGTATTTGATATAGGGCTCAAAATCCGTGACAAAGTTGAGTAAAACATCGCCAATCTGATAAATAATTGTATGTTGCTTTTGACGTATCTTAAGTGCATGTAATAATCGCATATTGAGTAAGTGGATAGCATCGATTCCTCCAAATACTTTACGTATGAATGTTTCTCGCCGTGAAGTGGGTATAATGGGTCTTTCGGTTAGCGGCTTGATCCACATCTATGTACACAAAAGCTATTTAATTTTTCTGCGCATCCTCCTTATTCTTTCTGTGGGCTTACTTTACAGTTTGTAAATATTCCAGACTTTGCACATAATCTTCCTCAGTGTAAATTAACTCGTATAAATTCTCTTGTCTCTTACGTTCTGTCTTTGATATTGAATCGTATATTTCTTTATCTACATTGTCAGCCCAATAATCGTGATGCAGTGAAGTTGACTTTTCCAGTGATGAGTTTGATTTCGTCAGAAGATTAGCAAAAGACTCCACACTTTTCGCAGGATGAATCTAAAAATAACAAGTCAGAGAGGAGACGAAAAGACTATTTAGGTGAGCGTCCCTTACTTGAGGCATTCTCTTTGGACAAATTGGACTATAGCAAGGCTTTACATCCCAGCAAGTGGGAACATAGCAATGTGTTAAATCAGTGACGATACCGTTGGGTATATTATTGTATTCCAAGTTGTAGGGACGGTCGTTATTCGTCATTCCAGATGCAGACTCGCTCTCACTCCAACAATCGCTTCCACTTGTTTGAGTATGTTGATTATGTTGTGTATAAAGTGTGCGATTGGTGAATTCATATAAATAAATAGATGAATCTACAAGCTGTGTTTCATAACTTACATCATGAAAGAATCGTTGAGCGCTCAACATTCTTCCAATCTTTAATGCTAATCTTCGATCCGTTGTATGTATAATCATGGCAATTTTGTCCTATAAATAATCAGTGGTACAAATTATTATAAATATATATATAAATAAGAAGAAAAAGGCTATTTTTACATACAACGACTTCTTTACCATCGAAGGAATTCTTATATTCTATATCATCTTTAATATGATCTGCCACAGTGATACGTTGTCTCAACTCGATTGCAATTCGCGACAACAAAGCTGTATAGATGGAAGGTTTGGAGGAAGTTGAAGTAGAGGTTGCTGATTTTGGTGAAGTCGCCTCGTTTTTAGTACCATAGGCAAAACTTTGCGAACGGTGTGCCATGATATCTTGAGTGACAACAACAGGTGGAGAGGGTGAGTCTGCATTGAATCGTTGATCAGTGTTTTATTTTTTATGGTTAATGATTATAGATTGTTACTTTTAGTCAGAGTATCTCGAGGGTTGCGTTTTTTTTCTGCCACTACTACTGCTGCTACTTGAGCTCCTTGAGGTTAATAAATCCCATGGTTGCTGTAACAGAGTGTCTTTTCTTCTCGTCATTCAAGTGGAGAGTATAAAAAGTGAAAGAGAGAAAAGAAAAAAGGGGAAAGAGGGAACAAAAGAGATGAAAAAAGAAAAGTAAACAATAAACCATTTACGGCTTTTTAAAATAGGTGACACCAAATATCCATTTTCCCCCTGATATATTTACGCCATAAGTTGACACTTGCAACTTTTCTGCTGCAGTAAAGGATGATTTAACTAACACACTTGTTAAAATTCCATTTTTTACTGATGACTAGTCTTAATTTGAAACGGACCTTTTCAGGCTTTTTTTTTTTTATTTTTCATGCGCCATAAAAAAAATATAGAGAGGTCGCTGATAGAAAGGACTGCTATTTCCGTCCTGCCAATCATCGTCCCGGGTAGAGCACTTCCAACCAGCCAATCAAAGCAAAGAAATATGAACCGCGTACAATTTAATATGTCAAACTGATTGCTTCAGTTTTAGAACGATGTGTGGGAGAGACGATCCAAGTAAAAAAAAAAAAAGCTGCGCATGAATTTTCAAACTCTTCTTCTTCCTAGATTTAGATACTTTTAATTCTCTGTTACAATTGAGAGAACGGTGAAATTACAACAAAAAGGTAAGTGCACATGTACGACCATGCGTTCAACGTTATGGATCGGAAGTCAATTTGAAATTAAAATTGAGAACAATAAATTTTTAACTTACCGCCTTCAACTTTTTGTAATATATTCGACATTTCGACATTACCTTTTTACTCTAATGGTGAACCTTCTCTTTCTTATGGCAGTAGCTTTAGATTTGATCTATTTTACATCCAACTTGTGTATGGAAAAAGAGAAAATCAACAATTTATAACTCAATTCTATTCGAACTGTCAAAATAAGAAAAAGAAAATTTACTTTTTTTATTTTATTTTTTGTTCTTCTTTTACTTTGATAAACCCGAGCTTCGCTACTTGGGCCATGTCACAAAGTAAGTTTTTTTTAAAAAAACATAGATTTCGTAAAAAAGTGGATATTGAATAGATTTCCATGTTTTGTTTAGGCTATCCACAATCACAACCTCCACCACCGCAACAACAACAACAACAACAACCTTCACTACAACCATCACAACAGCCACCGCCACCACAACCACCTTTAATAGTAGATACTAACGAACGATGGGTTCCTCAACCTTCAACCAATCAATATGAACAACCACGAATTATAGACTTTGGACCTTTACAAGGACACACAGGAGATAATTTTATGATAAATGTATGCAACTTAAAATTGATAGATCCAAATCAATTAAAAATTGCATTTGACTCTTGTATCACAACATGTCATTTTACACTACACGCAGCCACTCAAGTGTTCTCAATACAAACAATTGTACCCAATTGTGAATTATCCAGAGTACCAATCTATCTTCTTGTGCAACAAGCTGAACAAATTCTAGATAGTTGGTTTATTGGCTATTTCACCTTTATAAATTCTAGAAAAAGAAGTAGTGATACTTCATTGGAAGATAGTGCAAAAAGACCACGGCAGCAAGGTATAACAACCGAAACATTTTTTTTTTTTTTTTTTTAACTAACATAACTAAATGATATAGTTGTAGAACAACCACCACCCTCCTTTACTAATTATCCACCTTCTAATTATTATGGTTTAACATCACACGCTCCTTATGTGGGTTTACCGCCTACACAGCCATCACCTAGGCAAAGAGATTACTATGAAGGTAAGCGATCATCATTGGCTTGTGATCATAGTTACGTTAGTTTAATTCTTTAAATACCCTAGAAAATCCCATGTTAGGATATCCTTCCACTGCATACAGAGCACAAGACTCGACTAATTTTCAACCGTCTTTTGATGATGGCACTTTTATCTCGAGTGCTACCCCATCTGCTCCCATTTTAGCCCCACAACCACCACAACCACCACCACCATCACAACAACAACAACAAGATCCATACATTATGCCATTAATGGAAACCATTCACCACCCACCTTCTATCCTCACTCCTGCCACCACAACTACTACTAATACTACTACTACGGATAACACTAATACTAATACTACAAATACTACTTCACCACCTAATTTACAAATCAAACCTAGTTTAC
Source organism: Mucor irregularis B50 (assembly GCA_000587855.1). Lineage (NCBI taxonomy): Eukaryota > Fungi > Mucoromycota > Mucoromycetes > Mucorales > Mucoraceae > Mucor > Mucor irregularis. The sequence continues at coordinate 1,218,396 of KK076434.1, forward strand.
CTCTTCCTTTGCAACAATCTACGTATCCTATCACTGCTACTACTACTACTACTACTCCTTCCACCACAACGACGACCGCCACCACCACCGCCTCAAACGCTAATTCCGCCATGTTAACATCGGATCCTTTTGCTAATTTACTCAACAAGGCCAATCTCGTATTTGAAGGTGATCTCGAGACCATGACCAAGGACTGGACACCGGAAGAATGGGAAAACGGACGCCGCCTCGTTCAATTCTGGCGACGCCAAGAAGGCAACGAAGTGACGAGTCGTTTTGAGCCCTTTCAAATGCCCACCGATAAAAGCAAAGACATATCGAAACTGATTATTGTATCCTGTATATATTACAAAGAAAAGAACGACTATTACGTGACATCCGTCGATTGTATATATCTGTTGGAGCATCTGATCGGGGTCAAGTTCACCGTAGAAGAAAAGAATCGCATTCGAAGAAACTTGGAGGGCTATAAACCCCTCACAGTGAGTAAATTGAAGCCCGAGTCGGCCGAGTTCTTCAAGTTGATCATGGGATTTCCTAATCCAAAGCCAAGAAATATCGAAAAGGATGTCAAAGTCTTTCCCTGGTCTATCTTGGGTGTTGCCTTGAAGAAAATCATTAGTAAATATACTGCAAGTTACAGTAGCACAGCGAGTGTAAATTATGATGTATTAACATCGCCCAATTAATCATTATTATTATTATTATTATCATTTACTTATTACTTAATACATAATATTTATTCTTTATTTTTTTACCCTCGTTCATGATGATGTGTATGCATAGCTTGTGTAACGAATGAGGCAATGTACAAATATGATGTTTTATTTATAATATAAACAATATTACTACAACACACAGATTTTATTTACAGCCATGTGTGAAGAGATGATTTGCTTCATTTGCAAGAAATAAGCAGGCGCGGTACACGATGCAAATTCACTCTCAATAAACGCCAATTGATGTCGAAGGACGAGAATCGATTGATGTAAATTGGTCTGCGCACGAATACTCACCGCATCGTTTGGACAGTTGGAAAGTCGTTGAAGTACCTCAATACACATGGTCAGCCAATGCAGTTTAATCATACACGGCGAGAGTTTTGCTATCGCTTGGAAGAGCTTGGTGCAATTATCTGTACAAATGGAGACAATGAGAATGGCTCTTTCACCGTCAATACGACCTAACGCTGCACCCTTCAGATCCGTTTCTTGCGGCGCTCGCATCAAGCGAGACTCGAGACTCATCCAATAAATGTTGAACAGCAAGTTGAGGCGCAAGGTACTTGGGTCTTGACAGTGGGTGATGGCGTCCCCGTCAATGTACGCAAAGGGTCCGCCGTTGCCTAATCTTAAATTGCTTGGTATATTATTCCAAATGTGAATGGTAGCATTTTCAAGATATTGGATGTTCTTGGAAGGAACTTCATCGAGGACACCGGCAAACAAGCGAAGCATAGAGACTTCATAGTCACAGTCTGTGCTCGACCCTGTGTTGTTGATCGATAGCTGGCTAATATACCGATAACAATACACTGAGGTGACAAAGCGTGTGTTGGATGATTCGCATGGAAGTGGCGAGGGTAGGCCAATGTTGGAGTGGTATGCAATCGCCTCAAAGTTTTTGCTGCTGTCGTAGATGATACGGAAATTCACCTCGTTGTAGCGGACAATGTAGTACAGTCTTTTCAGTGTTTCAAGACGTATACTGTCTTCTTCTGTTTGGATAGGCTGGTGTAGTAGAGACGACTTGAGTTGTATCACCATATTCCAGCAGAGACTGGACTGAAGTCTTGATTCTTTGCCTTTTGACGCCAAGGTGCTGCTTGTGCCTATAGCCCATAGAGCAATACACAACTCTAACGATGCCTCAGATTCAAAGAGCACTTCTTCCAACATGTATTTCGCTTCCAGTCGACATGACTCTGCAAACTGAGTTCGAGTGAACGGATAAGCTGTCATGTTGATATGTTGACATTTACAAAACGCTGCCATAGCAACGATCGCTGTGGCTACCAACGAGTCTGGATTGGACATCAATATCGGATAAAAGTAAGAAGGTGTTAGAATAGGATTCACTAATCCAAAGCAGTGAAAGAAGTCCTTGATGATGCTTTGCTTCAACTGTGTCCGTAGTTGGCTTGATTTAATCAGTGATTTTGCTATAGAAAGACAGCCTCTGTCATCAAACGCCGGTGTGGGCTGACCTAATCTCCCAACAAGGCTTCTTACGGCGTTCTCGACTTTAAGAGTTTTGTTGGTCACTGGTATGAGTTGACTTCCGCCTGTTGGGGAAGGCGTTGTGGAACTGCTAAGATTAAAACTGTATTTAAACACCGTAAAGGCCTCTGTGACAAATTTGGAAAGGTCTGAAAGCGATCGTATGCTTGTCTGCACAAACAAAGTACCGTTCTTTTTGCTGGTGATGGTTAAGCCCCAATCGCTGCTATTTTGTGGTGATAGCAACTTCAACTTGTGAGTGCATTGTGTTGGATCGATGCAAGTGCACACCTCTTTCTTTTGCATTTCAGACTGTAATTGGGACAGTTGAAGCTGAATACAGTCTGATTCGTTCTTTAACATCCATATTGTCTCCATTAAAGCTTTCCGCTTAGCGGGTGATATGAACGGCCTGTAGAGTTTGTTTGGTTTCTCCGAGATTTTGTATATACAGTTTAAATCTAATTTGTAACATCGCTCGCATTTCGTTGCATCAAACACTACACATTTTCGACGGTGCGATCGACAGTTTTCACCTATGTAAAAAAAAAAAAAAATTGCTGTTAGCTCTCTTGTTGAGCGCTCTTGTTTACGTGTGATACTCACAAGGTTTGTTTCTTTTTTGTCTGACAGGTTCCTCCATGTCTGCATGAGAAGAAAGAGAAGATCAAGAAGACGACAGAGTGGAAGTGCACACACAAAAAAGAGTGGAATAAAAAAATTGATTGGCTAGGAGTGAAATGGAATTGTTTCGCTTTTGTTACCGCTGAGCTGGGAGAGTAGAAAAACGTGCGCGTTTTTTTTTAACATTAAATCATTTCCTTTGTTTTCCTTTGTTCATCCTTGATGGAAGGTACAGAAGTTATAATGTATTTGTGTAACAATAGTTTCATTGAGATTTACAGCGAAATAGACGCATTTTGATAAAAAGTAGGAATGATTTTTTATTCATGCAAGAAAAAAAGGGGGGAGGGTTTAAGGTTAAAGTTTATTTAAGTGTGGCACCAATGTTGGTTGCCATAGTAACATGACCATCACTCACTCTTCGATTCATCGTATGTGGATTTAAATCAGACGCTTCTCTAAAGTCGTTCCTAAGTATGTGTGTATTAGAACATCAGTTCAATATTCAAGCTGTGTAATCTAGACACTTCTATACGTACATGATTTGTCCAAGGGTATCAAGCTTACTCATCAAACTATTCAAGGCGTTTTGCTTGTTCTTGAAATAGTCGTCGTTCTTTTTATACTCGTCTTCTACGTCTGTTCCAGTAGTAGTAGTAGTCGTAACTCTATAAAGTTTTTTCCTTTTTTATAAGATAGATGTATACTTTTAAAAAGATGGTTTCCATAGTTACAACATGTCGGGCATTGATTCCAGTCCAATGTGTTCTTTGGCTAATTCCACTTGTTTTAATCGAATTACATCAATCTCTTTGAATATTCTTCTTGTATCTCGACCTACATGCCAAAGAGATTAAACAAAGGGTAGATATAATGTGGGGTAATGATGTACCAAATACGGGAAGAATTTCTTCTTTTTCGTCCATCGTTGGAGAATAGTATTCCAGGGAAAAAAAAAGATGATTATTTCTCTGGTGATAACTAGAAAAATTAAGATATATTATCTGCACAGTGGAGTAGTTGGGTGAGTGGAATATTAGGCAGTGTTTGCAAGGGTGGAGCTGATAAAACTACGACAAGTGCAAGTAGTTGCGATACCACATATGATAAAGATTATTTCGAGCAACAAACCGTCTTTCTCGTTGTTTATATCTTGGTGGATGTATAAGCAACAAATGGGATAAGAATGCTGCATAATCATGTCAAAATCCGAATCTGGGTGGCTTTGTCTGACCTTGGAATTTCCTACCATTATTCTAAAGTGTGAGTGAGTTTCGTTTTTTTCCCCCTTCACCACATAAAACACGTCTCCCACTATGCCACATAATGTTCAATACAAAACATTTGACGAGATCAGTGCGATAGTCGAGAATGTTCAGTCCATGCTCGTCAGCCAAATGCAAAAAAAGCTGGAGGTAAATATAAAAATACATAAAGAACATTCACTATAAACAAGCAACTGACATAAAAAGTAAATAGGGCCAATTAACAGAAAAAATAGATGATCAGTACATGGAAGTAATCCAGTCCAATTTTGACGAAATTAGTGATCTTCATTCCAGAGCTTATACCGTGATGAACGAAAGCAAACAATCGACTGCTGACGCCAAAGTGGATATGAATGAAAAGCGAGTGGAACTTCAGGATGTCATGTACGAAAGAAAGCACATTTTAGAGGAAATTGTGAGATGTCGAGGATTCCGTTCAGTATACCAAGACGTTGAACTTATACCATTAGAAGAATTTCAACAAAGGGCTGGACCAGAATACTTGGAGAACATGGATAACCCACATCAACTCATGATTAACAGACTCAAGTACGAACTTGTGGTGCGAACAGCGTAAGTGTAATTTTCTTTTCTTATATTCTCTTGACTTTCTATATCAACTTGACACTTTCAACATACAATAGTTTAAAAGAACAAAAAGAAGCACTTGAATTGGAAAGAACACAGTTAATAAAGGAGACAAGAAAGGTTCAAAAGAAGGTGAATCTGTTTGACAAGCTATTGGACGATTTCGTGTCGGTACGTGTATTATTATTACTTAATTCAGATTCTCTTCTGGAACTAAGAAGTGTTTCGTTACTTTTTTATAGTCTGCAGCACCTGTGGAAGAGGCATTACAAGCTGAACAACAACCTGCAGCAGCAGCAGCAGCAACAGTGGTTGACAACGATATAGAAATGCAAGAACCTGAAACCATGGATACAACTTTATAAATACATTTGAGTTTAATGGTGTCTAAAGTAAAATGGGAGGAAAATGATATAGTAGCAGTTTTTTTCAATGAAAAAGAAAAGATGTAAAAAGTAGTAGAATAAAAAAACAAATACAAAAAGAAAAGTGTGTGTGTATGGAGATATATATAAATATGCGTTACAATTAATTTTTACTCTTCCATGGCGGCTACTTCCTTACGAGCAGCAATTGTTTGTTGATTAAGAAGATATTTAAGTGTATATTGGTTAGAATCACATCTAAACATTAAAAAGAGTGAGTAAAAGCGTCATCAAACAAGCAAATCAACTACTTACAGTGTGGCAATATCATCACGAACACGATTCACACCCTTATGCAAAGCTCTAAACACGGGCTGGAATTGACCACGATGATCACGAAGATATCTACCATGGGCTGTCATCACACTAGTGACCCATAATAAATGGAATTCAATATGAGGGCTTGTTTCCATATGCATACCGACAAAAGTCAACAACTTGTGAAGGTACTTTTCAGGCATGCCTCGGGCCACAAGTTCCACGGACTCATGGGGGATACCTTCAAACACTGTATGTAACAGTGGTTTTTCGTTCAAGCGGAAAGCCATACAAAGTGATTTCAGATACTCTTTATCCGCCAATGCCTCAACGACTGTCTCGGGTGTGATGTCGATCTCAAGATCAAAGGGATCAAAGAGAATATCTTCGTCCAAGGAATAAATCATTAAACCATCTGTAGTAGCAGCAGCCCATGAGCGACCTGTAGGAGAGAAACGAACGGACATGGACTTGACTTCAGGACGAGTGGAACGAACAGATAAATCACCAGAACGTGTGCCTGGTAATGAAATGTCTCTACGCTCTTCACGGTCAGAACCTTCGTCTTCTAATTCTTCCAAGCTGCCAAATTCTGACATGTGTTTGGAGTTCAACATTTCTTGTGTACCATCCAAGGACAAGTTCTTGGAGATGGTGAACTTTTTGACAAGGAAGGAGCTGGCCACATCGTAAATACAAATGTATTTACTTGTACCAGAACCAATTAGGCTTGTGCCGTCAGCTGTATAACAAATGGAATTGAAGCATTTACCAGAAGCAGCATTATCTGCAGATGTACGGTCGTCCTTCTTACGACCACCCATGATATCTTTACGACCTTCAATGGTACCCACAATGGTAGCTTCAGCAATATCCCAGAAGGAGATTTGTCCATCCAAGGTAGCAGCAGCAATTTCCTTACCGTCAGGCTTGAATGCCACGGCCAAGACTTCGGTTTGATGAACTAATGTTTCAATACTCTTGCTGCGACCAAAGACATCCCAAGTACGAGCAGAGTGATCCCAACTACCACTGACAAGAATCATGCCTGTGGGGGAGAAGGAGAGCGAACTGATGGGACCAGTATGACCAGCCAAAATATCCAACAATTTACCCGTCTGCACACTCCAAACAAAGATTTCAAATGTATCCATAGTACCTGCACACACAATTTCACCACTGGGATCCACGGCAAGAGATGTGAATTGTACTGGGTTGGGACTTGTAAAGGTTCTGAAATTACGATAACGCACTAAATCAAAGGCGCGGACAGTACCATCCAAACTAGCAGAGAACAACACTTGCCCTTGCTTAGCAAATTCCACTGCGTTAACGCCGCTGCTGTGTTCGCTGAATGTGACATAACAGAAGCCAGATGTGGTATTCCATACTTTGACTTTACCGTCATCGCCACCTGTAGCGAGGTTTTGTCCGTCGGATGAATAAGACACAGAGTTGATGTCGTAATAGTGACCTTGTTGCTTGAGCACATATGTCTCTGACTGCCATTCCCACACAAGCAACTGGCCCAAAGCAGCCGATCCAAAAGCGAGCCATTCACCCGTCACATTGATGGCGACGGTATCAATCTTTTGTTGTGAAATACTGAGGGTGTGAATCGTGGTGAAATGAGGCACTTCGTAAAGGCCAAATAAACCGTTAGCAAAACCCACTACCACCAAATTACTGGCAGCAAAGAATTGTGCTTCGGTGACCTTGATACCGGTTGTGTTGAAATAGTTCTTTTTCTGAATTCTCCACTTTACTTTATCAACACGCACAATTTCGTTACCGTCCTCGTCTACTTCGACCATCTCTGTGTCGGAATCATCGTTGCCGTGCATGGCAGCATAAGTTGAGTTTTTCCATTGAAACAAAGATCCATCTCGACTCACAGAGTAGATCTAAAAGAAAAGAAAAAAAAACTAGATTAGATGGGATCAACAAGGAAGGGGGGGACTACTGCCAAGGACTCACATTCTTCATATCGGCAGAGAACCAAGCATTGACAATATAATCACGATGACCAGTCAATGCAGAAGACACAAAATCAGGAATGGTTTTATCGACAGTGTGAATACGACAAGTCATATCTTTAGAGGTGGTAATAAAGAACTTGGAATCGGGACTCCAGTTGATATTGGTGACTTGGTCATGGTGTCCAAGTGCTGTGTAGTAAAGAACAAAAGGTGCAAACTCACGAGTATGGCCAGGTGCTTTCCATACATTAACAGCCTTTTCGTTGGTAATGGCGAGAAATTTACCGTCTGGACTGAATTTAATGGATTTGGCTCTTGCCTTAAAATTCATGTGGTGAAGCACAACACGACGACTCAAGTTGATCAACAGTGCACGGCCGTCTATGTTTGTTAAAGAGAAAGTTTAGAATAAGAAAAAGTTGAATTCGAAACCGAGATCTATGACAATTGTTACCTTTGTCGACGGTGACAAGGAGAGTTCCGTTGGGTGAAAGTGCCATTTGCCAAGCATTGACAATATAATCACGATGACCAGTCAATGCAGAAGACACAAAATCAGGAATGGTTTTATCGACAGTGTGAATACGACAAGTCATATCTTTAGAGGTGGTAATAAAGAACTTGGAATCGGGACTCCAGTTGATATTGGTGACTTGGTCATGGTGTCCAAGTGCTGTGTAGTAAAGAACAAAAGGTGCAAACTCACGAGTATGGCCAGGTGCTTTCCATACATTAACAGCCTTTTCGTTGGTAATGGCGAGAAATTTACCGTCTGGACTGAATTTAATGGATTTGGCTCTTGCCTTAAAATTCATGTGGTGAAGCACAACACGACGACTCAAGTTGATCAACAGTGCACGGCCGTCTATGTTTGTTAAAGAGAAAGTTTAGAATAAGAAAAAGTTGAATTCGAAACCGAGATCTATGACAATTGTTACCTTTGTCGACGGTGACAAGGAGAGTTCCGTTGGGTGAAAGTGCCATTTGATCAATATTTTTACGCATTTCAAAAGGAAGTGTGCAAGAAGTATTACTACAAAGAACATACAAGGTAAGTAAGCGACACTTTTTAAACTTGAATCCTTTGCTTATGCACTTACTTGACGAGATCAAAAATAGAAACACGATTACCTACTGGACTCAATACAGAGTTTCCGTCAGGTGTAAAAAGTACATTGGCACCAGTATAAACTGTGCCCAAAAGATTGGAAAACTGAAAAGTAAAAGTGGTAAGTAACGTAATGAAGTGGCGATCCTATTTCATGTCTTTAGTTTTCCTTACCTTGTATGAAGATTTCATTGAGGGTGTGTTGAAAAGATTAAAAAAAAAAATAGTAATTACAGTCGTCGCTTCTCGCACCCAAATAAAAAAAAAATTAGGCTACGAAATTTGAATTCCATTTGACAGGTGGCTTATATACAGCCTTCTAAGCGAATCAAATCACGATATAGAATTATTTGAAATATTTCATGCAACGATTTTTATTTATAATATGTGAAAAAGTAAAGAAAAAAGAGAGTCTATTATGTCCAAAGCTTCATAGAGCCTGTAGCGTCAGAAGCAAATAAGTAAGGTTGTGTGGGATGGAATTCAATATTTAATACACCAAGGCCGTCCTTGCTACCGTGGCCTCGTAAGATCTTGACGGGTACAATCAAAGGATTTTGCAACAAGTCATTGTAGACCATACCGTAAAAGATTTGGATAGTGCCATCGTCAGAGGCAGAAGCAAAGAGAGGGTATCGCTTGTGGAAAGAAACTTGACGCACAGCCTTTTCGTGATATCTATACAAGAGAAAATAACATAAGTAACACACACATATCAATCAGAATTCTCCTCGCTTACCTGAGTGACTTGTATGGCCTGGAGCTAAGATCCAAATCGAACCAGCACACCTTTTTATCATAAGAACCAATAATAACGTTATCACCGCCGGGATGAATATCAATACTAGAGACCCACTTGACGCTAGTTTGTAATGTTTTGACTAATTGTTGTTGCATCAAATCATACACACGGACATAGATTTGAGTAGCGACAAAGAAAAATGGGTTTGATGGGATGGAAAGGACCTTTTGGACAAGACCCTTGAGACGCTTGAAGGGGGTTTGGGTTTGGTGTTTTGTGACTTGGTGAATAAGTACAGCGAGATTTTTAGCGTCAGGGGAGACAGTGGCAAGGTAATCACCCTTACGATGCCATGTCACTTGCTTGACAACTTGTGTGTGTTGAATACGGACCTTGTAAATATCTATACAAGAGAAAATAACATAAGTAACACACACATATCAATCAGAATTCTCCTCGCTTACCTGAGTGACTTGTATGGCCTGGAGCTAAGATCCAAATCGAACCAGCACACCTTTTTATCATAAGAACCAATAATAACGTTATCACCGCCGGGATGAATATCAATACTAGAGACCCACTTGACGCTAGTTTGTAATGTTTTGACTAATTGTTGTTGCATCAAATCATACACACGGACATAGATTTGAGTAGCGACAAAGAAAATGGGTTTGATGGGATGGAAAGCGACCTTTTGGACAAGACCCTTGAGACGCTTGAAGGGGGTTTGGGTTTGGTGTTTTGTGACTTGGTGAATAAGTACAGCGAGATTTTTAGCGTCAGGGGAGACAGTGGCAAGGTAATCACCCTTACGATGCCATGTCACTTGCTTGACAACTTGTGTGTGTTGAATACGGACCTTGTAACCGTATCTCTCCTCGTCTGCTTCACTGGCTCTGATCCAAGACACGGCTTGCTTGCCGTCTTCTTTAGGAATAGCAAATCCAGATTTAGTGAATTGGTCTGTGTTCATGGCTTGCTCGGCGGAACAAAGCTTGGGAGGAGAAATCAAATGGACTTCACCGTGGCCCACGGAGGCAGCAAAGAGCCATACATCAGGGTTAGGACACCATGCCAAGGCATGAATCACACCATCAAACTTCCACATAGTCAAACAACGACCAGTCAAAACTTCCCAAAGACGCACAGTCTCATCATCTGAACCAGTAATGGCATAAAGACCGTTAGGGTGGACAGAAAGGGCACGGATACGAGCTGTGTGGCCCTCATAAGAAATGGCTTCCTTGGTAGGGAAAGGACGGAGATCCTTGGGACTGGGCAACTTGGGCACAAGGGATTCAGGGTCAATATTCAATCTGTTCTTACGGACACGAGGAGCCAAGTAAAGATCAAGACAACGATGGAATCTTTCTTGAATAAATTGATCATAAGCAGGGACATGACGCAAACTCTTGAACTTCTTGGGAAGGTAGTTCTTGGGTCTATCTTCCTCGTCCATCTCGTTCCATTCCTTGATTTCGTTCTCGTCAGGAAGATATTCAGCGGGAGGGTTGTAACTTTCGTCGTGCTCGGGTAATTTCATCTTGGGAGCAGCAATGTGCATAACGTGATCTTCACGAGGTGTGTCGTCGTCTCCCCACAAGTTGTAGAATTTAGGCTTTTCGTCCTTGGGTTTACGAGGGACAATACGACCTTGACGAATAGCACGAACAATCTTCATGATCTTCTTGGCTTCCCACTTGGAAGGAATGAATCTGCTCTTGGGTTCAGGACGAGCAGAGAGAGGCATGACCTCTGTCTTTGAAGTAAACCATTCAACAGTAGGTTCGTAAGGGTTGTAGGTTGAATCAGGAATAATACCACGTTGAAGACGTTGAATAATGTCCAATTCTCTATCATCAAGTACAATATCCTTGCCTTCCTTATCACTCTTGACGGTCTTCCAAGAATCAGGATCTTCCATGGTGGCCAAGAACTTGTCGAGTTCATCACCTGTAGCGGGTTTGAGGATCTTTTTACCATCGATATCATAACCGATGTGGGGTAAGTCGTTGTACCATTCAAGAGGTACATTTCCAATGGTGTTTTCAGTCTCTTCTGTTGAACTATCACTGTCGTAGTTACCTTCAATGTCGGGTAACTTTTCCTCGGCATAACGTTGGCGATAGGGAGCAGGGCTAGTATAAAATGAATTGAGTATTTATGCTTCCTGGACATGTCCAGATGTCATACTTACAACTTGAGATCATCCTTGTCTTCATTCTCCTCTTCTTCGAGTTCACGTTCAAGCTCTTCGTCTAAATCAGCTTCGTCTAAACTATCACCAGCCATGTAATCGTCTTCCTCTTCCTCTTCCTCGTCTTCGTCGTCTTCTTCTTCCTCTTCGAAATCTTCACTATCAGCTTCAAAATCCTCATCGTCTTCCTCATCGTCGTCACTGAGGTTAATTTCAGGGAAAGCTTCTGTTTCTTCTTCTTCATTATCCTCATCCATGTCGTTATTTTCTTCTTCGTCAGAGGATCCCATATCAATAGCGACATTGCCGAAATCTTCCTTGTCACTTTCCTCTTCTTCTTCTTCAACAGCACGACGCTTTAAAGACTTGACAGGCTTTTTGGTAGGAGGAGGAGCAGCGACAACACTAGCAGCAGCTTCCTTCTTCTTGTTGACGACAGTCTTCTTCTTTGGTGCCATGTTTATGCTGTATATTCACTAATAGAAAAGAACCAAGTTGCTATGAAAAAAGTGTCAAAGCTTGAAATTGAATATTGTGGCTTTCACAAAAAAAAAGAAAAGCAGGTCACCTTCTTAATATGGTAATTTACAAAAATAGCTGGGCTGGTCTGGGCTGGCTGGGCAAAAAAAAAAAAAAAAGGCTGCGCATGGGCTGTGTGCTGCCCGTCCCAGCCAGTCAGTCAGCCAGCCAACCAGCCAGCACACCCCACTGTGTAATGTTCATCCTGCCTGTTATGTCAGGACAAGTGGGTTTAGAAACTCCGTTTTTTTTTTCTCTCTTCTACTTGTTCTTTTTACTTGAGTTCTCCTAAAACTCATCTTGCTTTTGTTTTTTGGTTCAATTGTACATGAATAACAATTTAAACAATTTACTGTAATTCAATATATAATATCATATCGTCATGTATCAGCAACAGCAGTATCCTTTGGTTGATAATAATACCACCACCATGTATGCCACTCAACCCTTTCAACAACACCGTCAACAACAACAACAACAACAGCAACACAGATTACAGTCACCACTTCATCCTAATGTATATCAACAACAGCAACAACCAAAGAGAGAACCTTTACCAAGTGCAACAGATGCCAAGCCTAACATTACTTTAAGCATTTATGAGATTGCTGAATTTTCATCTACCATGGTTTACCTCATGTGGCATGCAAGAAGACAATCTGTCATGGACCTCCATTCCTGTTCCAAAGTAGAAATGAATATGGCACACAATAGTAGCAATAATACTTTAGAGCAAACCAAAGTGACGGCCGATTTGGCCAATATGACGAGTGCCGCCTTTAAAAAGTTTTGTAGACAAGTAAGTTGAATAATTGTAATTTAAGGGTCAATAAACTAACAATGAATTTCTGTGTGTGTGTGTAGATATTAACAGCAACACAATTATCAGAATCTGTGGTTTTACTATCTTTAAAGTACATTGCCATGCTGTTACAAAACAATCCTAATATTCAAGGTGCTGAAGGTTCAGAATATCGATTATTCACCGTAGCCTTAATGTTGGGTAAATAATTATTATATAATTTACGGGTGGTAGTTGGAATGATATACTAATGACGTCTATCTTATTAGCAAATAAGTTCCTTGATGATAATACATTTACAAACAAGACGTGGTCCGAAGTTTCGGGAATGAAAGTGATAGATTTGAATATTATGGAATTGGAATTCTTGGACGTATTACGATTCAAATTATCTATTAGAAAAGAAGAATATGAACGATGGAGAACTGCATTATTTGGATTTAGAAATGAATTAATTAATGTGCCAATAGAAATTCAAAGACAAAAGTTGATGGAAACGATGGCTTTGTCAGTGAGTAACAATCATCAACAGCAACAACAATGGATTCAACAACAGCAACATCCTTCTTCTCATCAACAAGTAAGTATGCAGCAACATCAACAACATCAACAACAACAGCATCAACAAGCAACTGCTGCTGCTGTAGCTGCATCTCACAACTTTTACTTGTTCTCAAAAGCACAACAACAATTCCCTGTTCAACCTACATTTAATGGTCCTTTAGCAAGAGTTCCTCTAAGAATTCCAGCTCGTCCTGTATATCATAATATTCAAACAACTCCTTCTGCACCACCTAATGTAATGAATGTCAATATCTATGATATGGCCACGAATTCCACATCAAATACACCTTCCCCTTCAAATCCCAATACGACCGCTACCACTACTACAAATTCTACTTCAAATCGTTATTCTACTGGTAATAGAAGACCTGTAGATACTGGTTTCGCTCCTTATCAAAAGCAGCAACCTCAACAACAGCAACAACTTCAACAACAATCTCGCTTGCCTCCTTCTTCTATTCCACCCTCTACAAATAACCCAATAGTTGTGAATTCCTCAAGGCCAACCACGCCTTCTTCCAACATGTATTCTGCACAGAAACAATCCCCTTATCCCACACCTTATTCACATAATGGAAGCAGTAATAATACTACACCCACAAATACAAATGCTCGTGGAAGTCATCGTACATCTTCATTGCCTCAACAGCAACAGCAAGGTGGACTAGACTTGAATGTAAAGAATTCTACGTATTATTACGCTACTCCTTCACCGACAAACAATAGTAATTTATACCAGCAACAACAACAGCAGCAGCAGCAACCAGTGATCTATCCTACTGCTGCGACTACGACAACCACAAGTTATTATGTAGATCATACTCCTCAAACTACAGCAACTGTTACTACTACAAATGTACTACAACCAATTAGCACAAATGCAATGTCCACTTCACCAGCAGATTACAACCCCTACGTTTCTGCAACCACAAATAACATGAATGATGCCTATAACAGGCCAATGATACCGAGATCTACATCGTACAAGGTAATATTTAATCATATTAAGATATGATCTGAATACAAATTAATATTATTATTTCTTTTAGCATGTACAACTAACAACAGCAACAACAGCAGCAGCAGCAATTACAGCAACAGTCACTACATTCACTCCCGTTAACAACCAATGGACATTATGATATGACTAATTTACAACAACAACAACAACTTCAACAGCCACGTCATGATTTATACGCTCATCATCCTCAGCAACAACCATTACCACAACAATTAATACCCAAAAAAGTCTATCAAGGTCCAACATTAGAAGATCCGCTTACTGCTATTGATTCTTATAGAACAAAGCATTAAGTGTGAATTCTTTTTTTTTTTTCAACCTCTTTTTTTTCTTTTTTGGTATTGATATAGGCTGTTGCGTGTATGTAAAATTATTATTATAATAGTGTATTTCCATCTCTATCTACGACTTTTTCAAAATAAATAGGTGGTATCACACCACCGTCCAGACCGCTTGATAAAATCACATCATTTGTAGATCGATAAAATTCAACTCCACCTGAATAAGCACACACAAATCAGAATTTACGAGCTACTACTACTACTACTATGTTACTTGCCATTTTTAGCTTTCTCCACATCAATGTAGATAAAGACTTGACTGGTCTTGCGAATACCACTCTTGACTTTGGGATCATCGGGAAGACCAATCGCAAAATGGATATGATTACGATTCATCTTGGATAATCCTTGCTTTTGAATAGAGGCCCATGCTTCCTTGGTTGTGCCATGGATTACAGGCGTAGATAATGCCTCTGTCACCTTGACAAGCAAGTCTTTACTCTCCACTGTCTTTAAAGAGTGACCTTGACTGGCACGGATATAAAACACACCCCCATCGTTCTTTAATTCGTAGCGCTTCTTATCGTTTGTTTCTACAACATGACTTATTTGCTCCATAGTCACATTTTTGAACTTGGGTCGTTGCAACTTCATTACAAAGAAGAAAAAAAAACACTTGAGTCTTCATGTTCCCTCCTCATGTGTAAAACATACCAGATCATTCACGGCAATGTACCCGTCGGGTGAGATAGTCAACTTTTCTTTGACTGCACCGTGTCGCAAGACATACGAAAGCAATTTGGACAATTGCACAGCTTCTTTGGGTGATAAATCGACTGCAGACATAAGTACAACAAAAAAAGCCAAGTGGCGCAGGAATAAAAATAATTTATAGACACAATTTATTGAAAGGAGACAAAAAAGGGAATAACTACACTACGACTTAATCGCGAACATGAGACAATTCAACAGCAAAACCAACAGCAACCTTGGCAAATTGCTTCATATGATCGAATGAAAGCTTATCAATGGTATCGCCGGTGGTGTGAATGTAATGATTGGAATCTTCAAAGGCACTTTCAATGGTGAAAGCAGAGGGGAAACCAACCTCACGCCATGAAGCATGATCTAAGTTGAAAGAAAAAAAATGAAGGGATTTAAAAACGAGTTCCATTTTTTATCTTGGCACATAGATATATATCTCTTACCACTACAAGCGTAACCACACTTGGTGAGAACATAAGGAATGTCGGCGTAGTTGTCAACCAAAGTCTTGAGGAAATCAGTCAACTATGAAATAATCGTCAGTTATTATTCTCCTCCTTTGTAGTAGTAGTAGTAGTGAATTACTATACCTTTTCGTCAACGTGATCGGTGACAATACCAATCACTTCCTTATTTTCTCCCACATAACCTGTCATGTCATTTTGCAACATGGCAACAACACGTTTACCCTCTTCCTTGTATTTACGAGACACAGCTTGACTACCCAACAAACCGGCCTCTTCACCACTGTACCAATGGAATTCGACGGGTCTTTCGGGCTTGAAGCCATTGTGAACTAAACTACGGAAAGCTTCAAAAATGGTGACGGTACCGCTACCATCGTCATCAGCACCAGGGGAACGACCGAAACTAGGTAACCACATATTAACAGAGTCTTGGTGAGCAGCAACAATGACAAGCTCATCCTTCAAATCCTTATTGGAACCTTCGAATCGTGCTGTGATAGAGAATTGATCCCACTAGTAAAAAAAGGAAATATGTAAATATATTTGTGGAGTCACACGGATTGAATGTTTACAACTTACAGAGTGTTTGAATTCGTTTACAGACACATGATCATATCCTTTAGCAACGTCTCTGATTTGTTCAATTAACCAACGGCATGACTGAGCTCCGTAAGAGGATTTATAGTAACGGTTACGGAATCCAGTGAATGTAGTCAACTTTTCCTTCATGGTGTCGGTCGTAAGGTTTCCAATGAAAGGAGATACTTCGTCCTTGTATTCAACCTTGGATGGAATATCTATATCATATGGCGTGTGAGAAAAAAAAATTACGGGTGATGAAACGTTTGGTACGTACAAGGAGTCCAAGCGGTTTGAAGAGAAGAGACGACAGGGTTAGGATAGTCGGTGATATCCATAAACTTGACACCAGCACGGAAGAGAGCTTCCTTATCAGCTTCCGTCATCCATTTGGCGGGGGTATCATCACTAAGAAAGAAAAAAAAATCAGTACACCACTCGTATAAAAGCTACGCATAACTTACCCGTATTTAATGAGACGAAGTTCAGGTTCAGAGGTTTGAAACACTCTGAGTTGGTCCATGGCGGCCAAGGGACCGGCACTGACAAAGGCAGAGAGTGCACTCACGGACAATAAAGATAAGGATAAAAATTTCATTTCGGATAGAAAAAGTAGATAAGAAGTAAAAGAGAGAGGAAAATGCGTATATTTTATATAAAAAGAAAAAAAGTTTTTGTGAAAGAAATTTCCATATTAAGGAAAACGAAGAAAAAATGGTAATAACGTCATATTCAGGACTGATTGGTCTTTCTTTGCCACTGAGTTGTTAAACTTTTAACCCATCCATTTGATAGTCGAAACTATGTATGCAAAAGGCAAAGATATCCTCTCGGTATTTTATCACGTCTATGCAATAATTGATCTCTCTTACACGGCCAAGCAACCTATAAATATAAGCTGATCATCTATGATCGTTGCTGAAGGGTCGATATAATAGAAAATGGTGCCACCACGTATATAGCGTACTCGACCGAAGCTAATGCACCAAAGGACACTGTCGAGAGGGTTGTAAAGCCATATAAACAACCTTAGTGAGTAGAATACATTAAAGTGTGTACGTCAATTCTAAGGTTTAACTGCTGAAAAAATGGTAATAACGTCATATTCAGGACTGATTGGTCTTTCTTTGCCACTGAGTTGTTAAACTTTTAACCCATCCATTTGATAGTCGAAACTATGTATGCAAAAGGCAAAGATATCCTCTCGGTATTTTATCACGTCTATGCAATAATTGATCTCTCTTACACGGCCAAGCAACCTATAAATATAAGCTGATCATCTATGATCGTTGCTGAAGGGTCGATATAATAGAAAATGGTGCCACCACGTATATAGCGTACTCGACCGAAGCTAATGCACCAAAGGACACTGTCGAGAGGGTTGTAAAGCCATATAAACAACCTTAGTGAGTAGAATACATTAAAGTCGCTACAACAATTCTAAGGTTTAACTGCTCTATCATTATTCTGCTTCATTTTTCTTATATTTACATCGTCTGCTACGAGCACCATGCTTCAGCATTAATCTGGCCAGTTCATCATATGTTACACTTGGCATATCCCGTGAGGTCTTCAATCTTTTCGCAGGACTGTTCGGCGACGCGTAGAAAGAAATGACGAATGAGCGATCTTTGAAGCAGCTGACCCAATTTTGCAGGTTACGTATATTTGTCAGATAATGCGTACAACAAGCTTTACCTTGCGTGCCGCAACGAGAACAGCACCTCGCCCTTAATAACAACTACAGGTGTTTTCCGCTAAATAGTTCCTCTTTTTTCCGTTATTTAGGACTATATAATTATTAAATGTGTGTAAACCCTTTGATCAGCTTATCTTAGGACATACGTGCCGTGAACGACCTTGAGATTCCGGTGCCTCCCCGCTTTTATTGCTCAGGGAACTCTCATCAATGCTGTTACCATTAATTAATTATCAATGCATTATGCTAATTCATACAAACACCAAGCAGTGTAACCACCTAAAAGGAAGAAGAAGAAGCAGTAAATAATGCACCATACAATTGTTTATGACGATGAGGGTGACAATCATCTCTTTAGATTCAATTTATTGATATACGTCTATTCATCAGCGTAAGTCAGAATAGCAATTTTTTTTTTCTATTGAAAACTGAAGTAAACTACGTATTTGAAAAACACATGTAGCTATGATCGAAGATCGAAAAGTTTTTAACCTATCTTCAAAGTGGAAAGCTAATAATGCTGATCTCGTGAGCAAATGCGAACGATCCAAAAATAATGAAGCTGATTGTCCACTGTTTAATAGGTCTTGCGTCGAGAAATTGTACAAGTTCATTTAATTTGTTTCACATTGCATCTGGCACTTGTTTTATACACTGCCCCGCTGTCTTTTTTTGATATGACTTCCTCCACTATGAAAAACAGCAGTTTTGGTGTCAGGTTTTGCCATTGGTCAAAAGGTGCTTGCTGTAAAGTATGTCGAGTACGAAAGTACACATACGCAGCCAGGGGATGCAGGAGACGAGACTAAGACATCGGCAGGATTAATAAAGTCTGGAGTCAAGTACGTTGGCGGCAGCTATGAAATTAGCATGACTTCCTCCTCTCCCTTGGCCACTACGTGTGGAAGCAACACGCTTGACTTCCCGTCTTGCCATAGCCAAATCATACCACAGCGTATCTGGCTTGCGTAGGCCTCTTGGCTGGAGTCAGAGGAGACCTTGTGCACCAAACTCTTGAGCACTTACCTCGCGACAGTTTCCAATTGAAAAGAAAAGTCCCGAAGTCTTCGAATACCCGCGTGATAATATGTTGGCCATTATGGTTGGATTTCTAAGCAAACTTTCCCTCATACGTCAATATGACAAGATCGCCTACTTTGTAAGTATAAAGCGGTCCTCACTTACAGCTCAACGTTGCTTCAGATCCGCAGAAATATCCGCGATAGTTCCGGGACTTCGCAAGGTCTTGTCGCATATATATGTAACGTTCTTGTCACTTAGTAGTCATATTCCGGCCTTACGTGAGGTAGAATGGAGAAAAACAAGTACTTCAGTGCTTCCTAATTCTGGTAACCCAAACAGCAGCATCGAGGAATTTATCCCATCTTTAGATAGTTCCTTGAATCAGCTTGCGAAGTTTATGCTTGATGAATTGATTTTAGCACTCCATTTTTGACCTTTTCCATCTTCGATTATAGCTACACGAGCTTTATGTAGAAATAGTTTAGTCTAGTTTTGGAGTCAGAGGCTTCAATTTAAAAAGCAGGAAGATAGAACCTCCTATGTATATAGTTGTGCAGATGATGTAAGCCAAAAAACTCTTGGCTAGTATATGCCACTGGGAGTATCAAAAATTCTTTTGTTGTAGGGAACAAATCCAATATACATATAATTCTGATGATGAAAAGACTACCTAAGAGGGAGAAAAATTTGTAAAGTAATAATCAACATTTACTGGTGTATTTGAAGAGCCTAGGAAATGATTTAATATTGACTGAAATCGTCAGTATCTTGTACCTGATTGAATTGAGTAAGATAACAGAAATCAGCTAATGACAAAAAGGAGATCACGGCCGTACTACATATCGCTATATTATTTAATTATCACCAAAAATCGGTGTGGATGATAAAAAATATCTATGTGGCTACTATTTTTATGAAAAGAAGAAGTGAGGCTTTAATACGGTACGTAAAGAATACACATGCAGGATCGTGACCAAATCCTACCACTAGTTAACCAAAAAACCCTCCATTTAAAAACGATTGATAGATTGAAATCTGTAAATTGATCTGTAGCAGAAAATCCTCCCCTCGCTCTCGTGGACCTGCGGTAGAATGTTATTTAACTGAACCGCTTCCCCCGGGCTATAATAAGTCGGTTCCTGATAATATTTTACTAGAATCAACACTTTTAGTTTACTAACGCTTTGATACGTATGTGTTTAGAGCCTTAATCTCTGAAGAATGATTGTTCTACCTTTTTAAACGAAGAAACACGCATTCTGTATGGCACTAATTCAAACATAGATATTTCCCTGCATTGGCCCGTTGATACTTACTTTACCGAGGGTTCGTTAATTTTGCATTGTACATGCCACTATCAAGAACATTTTAAACGTCCAGAATGTAGATGGAAACGTTGCAGTTGTCATGCCATAAATAATTCACTGACTAAAGAGCAAACATAGACCCATGGTTTGTGATATCTTTCTCGCACGACAAGGAACTCAACACTACATACCAGAACGAAGCAACCTTTATTACTAGGAAAACCAAGAGACTGTGTGTATAATTTGGGAGACCCACTTATCAGAAATACATGTAATGTAGCCCTGTTCAACAAAGACAAAATCAAATTAATTACTCATCAGCACTTATTGGCAGCCCTGTGCAGCAAAATTTAAAAGTGCATCAAACAAGTCGTCTGACAAAATCTTTGCAACTCCCGAAAAAGGCAACGCGAGAAAAAAAGTCTCTCCATTTACTTTTGAGAGACATTGCTATTATATGTTCCAGTACAAGACCTCTGAGATACAAAAATTATTAAGGCAATCAAATGCTCTTTTGCTTACTTTGTTTCACCTTCGACATCCAAAAAGTGTTTGCATGAGCAAAGAGATGATGTGTTACTGTTATCACTACCAGGAAAAATTAGTATGAAACTAGACTTAGCAATTATTATATTGCAGGTTATTTATATAATTACTTTTCAAAGACATCGCATCGTTTAGAGATACACTTGAAACGATTAAATAGAACTTTTTTCCCGCCATCTTTCATTAAGCTTGTGACTTTACTAAATAATTTTGGAAAAAGACCGTGGCTCTTCTTAAGCAAATCTGCGGACCGACAATATTCGTCTCCATGATGCAATAACTCAATTTGGATTTGAAGTAGTAGTCTATTTATGTAAAATATAAATAGCTGCGCTGTAGTCCCATGCTGCTTTGCTGAGAAAATCGTAGCGCTTACGTTCTGAAATTGTGTATACGTACCTAACACCGAAACTGAAACAACAATGACATAGTTTACCTAGAACACTTATTTTGAGGCTTCTGCCAAACATATTGAACAGTGAACCAAAAGTTTATATAGTAGAAATTGATGCGTAGTTTATTAAGCAAAAAATTATATAAATTATAAAATAAAATAGAATGCTTCGTTGGTACAGTCTTGTATAACATACACACGGTAATGAATTCATGGATCCACGCACACACTTCAAGTCCCTCGTCAGGATGCGATATACCTATTCTAATCTGTAATTTTGCTTTTTGAGCAGCTTAAAATCCATAATTCTTCATATATCAAACGTAATTTCCTCTTACATTTCCATGCATATTACCAACAAGTGTTAGAAATCCTGCAAGAATTCTGTGGTTGCACAGATACGCTCAGTGATCGGGCAAACTTTGATTCAAACTCAACATACATAGAATAATAAACAATGCACGAGCGAACAATGGTTAGATGGCCAATGTAATTATTACTTGCAATGACGCCCCCATATGTTTGTGCTCAAACTATTGAATACCTACAAATCATAGAGGATCTTTATTTAACAGTTAAAGGTAAAGGGAAAAATTGTAGAATACGATACATAATGCATGTCGTATTGTGTGATACCACGCAATTGGTACCGACATGCAAGCATCAATTAAAAAACATAAACACTGTAAATTTCATAATAAGTGTGGGTAATAACTGTTGTGCGTATTGTTCCTCAGATTACGCAAAATATAAAAGTGTGGGGTAAAACTTTTAATGTACTACTTGTTCTCATTTTTTTTATATATGTAAGTGTCACCTTGAAGTAATGACAAGGAATGGGTGCCTATACCTTACTTTTTCAAGGTAGAAACCCGTGGTTGACGTGTAGACAAGTTGCTAAATATATAGTTCTTGTTGCTAAGCACAGTAGTGTAGTATACAATGTTACATACTTCTTTAAAGATTGTCCCTCGTAAGTTCGAAGACAATAAAGTGATAATGTATAAAGTCAAGTATTGCTATCTATTCTATGTGTTTCCGAATTTCTGGTGAGCGTCTTTATTATAAAGCTTTCCTCCACACGAGGTTTTTATTGTTTGAAAGGTTTGCCTTTTTTTTTATAATTGCTTTATTAATCCATAAGGTTGTGTGGAACCTAACTCTTTTTTTTTCTTTTTACCCCTTCCAACAATCTAATCTTGGCCAGCTGTTTGCTTATCATGCATTCCATCGACTAATGTCACGA
Organism: Mucor irregularis B50; assembly: GCA_000587855.1. Lineage (NCBI taxonomy): Eukaryota > Fungi > Mucoromycota > Mucoromycetes > Mucorales > Mucoraceae > Mucor > Mucor irregularis. The sequence goes on from KK076434.1 coordinate 1,241,017, forward strand.
ATGATACTGTTGCAACACTTGCAAAAAGAATAAGGTATATATATGCTGTCATGTATATATTTAGTTGCTGATCGTTAAAAAGGTTAATATTAAATCAACTAAAAAGATAAAGATCCCAAAGTCATACTGAATAAAATAGGTTACACTACCAAGCTATTGTATGGAAGACAGACAGATTGGCGATCTCCCAAATTATACAAGTTTAAATTAATCTATTGGAAACAGAGACAAAAAGATTGTACTTTGGTGGGGTTACCAGTCTATACTCGAATATTTTTATTGCCGTGTGCCGTGATACGAATAGATCATGGGAGGACGCAACAAAGCCAAGATCATGTTTCTTTCTTTTTAAGTAACAATAAAAATGGGAATATCAATGCTTTAGGATTTCTATAAAAGATGTATATCATGAGGATCAATTCTGTAGGACAAGAGATAATGGAGATGGTTCGTAACCAATAATATTGAATGATAAGGTTACATTCAGAGTTAAGGTAGTTCTGGCCTTTTTATGGCAAAATGCAAGGTCAATGTGAGAAAAAGAACGGACGGGTAATTCATTAGAAAGCGGATAATTGCACGCCACTCTCTCAATTGCGCTTTCCAAATAAAGAACTTCCTAGTCGTTAAGTGTCCACACATTGACTCCAGGCTCTCTTTCACTGCATCACATTACATTTTTTTTCTCTTTTTTTCTTTTACTTCTTGTTGTTGTTCTCTGTAATATTTTTGTCACCCCCTTCTCTTTTCAATACCTAAATTCGCTTTATAATCTACTACACGCTTTTTACCACAGAATTTAATTTAATTATAATACCTAATCCTCTTTTCTTGTTCTACAAAGGTAAACCTTATTAATATTTTAAGAGCCTACAAATAACAACTGACCTTTTTTTTGTGATTATTTTTCAATACCCTTTCTTGCCTGATTACCTCAATCAACTCATCATATTTTAGTCATGTCCGAACAGAATCTACTCAACTACAACTTATTTAAAACTAATGACAATAACATTTCTTACAATTTCAATTTCCCCATTTCGACAACCACCCAACCATTAGCAGATCAAAGAAGGGTACACATATAAACGCACTAGGCCACTTTAAAAATTTCATGCTAACAAGAAAATTATTAGGTTAACACAACAAACACCAGAAATTATACTTCCAACAATACATATGATTCATCATTTGTTAATGGAACAGCAGCAACACCTTTTTATTTGCCGCCCATTATTACCGCTACAGCGAATCATATAACTTTCAACGCTTCATTGATACATCAATCACAGGAACAGAAGCAATTTGTACTGGATAAACCCGTTTCACAAGTAAAAATGATAACTAGTTTCTCGATCTCCATGATAACCCAAATTAACTTTACTCATCATTCCTCTAGTCAGCTATAATAATTAAAGAAAAGGCAATAACGCATACAAGCAATAATAATGATCATCCGAATAAGAGACTATCGTCAGATGATCAAACACCTACACATATTGTTTCACCCGAAGCAATACGAGAAGCATTAATGGAAGAAAAAGAGGAAGAATTAGGCCACATTCAAAGTAGACCTTTTTCCCAATACTCTTCTTTTCATGCATTAAAGCATAGACGCTTTTCTACTGATAATTCACCACCGAGCGTGTCGATCCCATTTAGCCCGCCGCCGTCCATAAAACTAAAAGACGACGACGATGAAGTAGAAGACGAGGAGGAAGATGAAGAAGACGATGAAGAAGAAGATGAGTTTGAAGAACCTGGGTCACCCTTCCCTTCCTCCTCCTCTCATACCAACGACAAGTACACTTACCAACAACGCCCACAAACAACAACAACAACAACAACAGACGAAGCGATCAAGAAAATATCTAATGTCCAGCAGGAGAAGTTAAAAAGACCCCCTAATGCTTACTTACTATTTAATCGAGATATGCGCCGTAAACTATTAAAGCAATCGCCTAAAATGACAGTTGCTGAAATCAGCAAAGAAGTAGGCGATTGGTGGAAAGCATTGCCAGATGTACGTACTTCTTATTTTAGGTAATACTGCTTATACTAATAATGCAAATATACACATCATAGGACAAAAGAGAATACTATGTCAAAGAAGCTTCTATATTGAAAGAAGAACATTTGAAAAAGTATCCTGATTTTATTTATACCCGACGATCTAAAGCTGAATTAGCAGAAGCTAAAAAATCTGCCAAGTTGGGTAGAAGAGCAAAGTCAGATAACACAACAGCTCTTAACTTGAATAATAACTCTGATAATGACGACGAAGAATATATGTATAATAACAAGTCAATGGACTTGATTCTTGTAAATGACAGTAATCAAGATCAACAGCAACATAACCCAAAGAAAAGACCAAGAAAGTCTACCGCAGCCGGCGGTCAAAGAGACCCTCGTGGTCGGAAGAAGAAGAGACATAAGCACCCATTTGCACCAAAACATCCCATGTCTGCCTATCTCTATTACTTGGCATCTGTATATCCGCAAGTATCTCTCAATTTCCCCGGCTCTACAGTGGGTCCTATAAGCAAATCGATCTCAAGGACATGGCATGCCATGACACCTGAGGAGCGGTTACCATGGAAACAAAAAGCAGAGTCTGATAAAGCGAGGTATGCAAGAGAAATGCAAGTCTATATGGCGAAAAATAATGAAGAGCAATTACTGCAACAGCAACAGCAGCAAGACAATGAACAAGAACATTTGCAATTGCAGCAGCAGCAGCAACAACATCAGCAACAACAACAGCAGCAACAACCATATTTATTTCACAAGCAGCGTAAGAACGATCCAATAAATCAGCTGCATCAATTTCTATCTTCGGACGAGGACGTGACAAGTCCAAAAAATTTCGATGACGAAGATGACGAAGAAGTTGACGTTCATAAAATAGCTGCAGTAGTTCATATGGTGAATAGCGGCGGAAATGAAAGTCTAATGTATCATAACCCTTCACTTTAATGCGTAATGCTACAGGGCATATCGAAACTTTTCGCGCACAATTGTAAGCAACTGAGTAAATATAAATATAAATAAAAAATCAAACACATTAAAATTTATAAAATGGGAAGCAACCATAAGCTTCCCCTACTATGTATTTACAAAAGTCTTGAAAATATCAGTTTTAATGACTAGTATAATAATATACCCACCATGTACATTTTACATGATCCAAAAGGTCCGGTATCTGATTTTGGTCTTGATAGAATTATCTTCGCTTTGTACTTTACGTGTCCGATCCGCAAACTCATGCTTTCCCCCCACCATGTGAAAAAAGACCTTGAAGATGTGTCGTCCAACAAGTCAATCATTACTACAGTTTCTTAATAGATTTGTTTCACAGATAGATAGATCTATTGGTTTGTAAAATTCGTCATCAACCGGCTGATTGGATTCATTTACTTTATTGAAGTACTATATCAGTGTCTTTAATTGTCTAGTAAAAACGTTAAAGTAATACATGACAGAATAATTATCACTTACTTTTGACTTGTTGTGGAGCATGGGCTAATTAAGATCATTATGTGGCGTCTAATACCCAGAAGAAGGCAAAAAATATTCCCTATATGGCCGTGCAGCAGATGAAGTCTTGCGTGGCGTACACTACTATATTTAACCAGAAATACTTGATGGAAGTAACAGATCCAATACGTAAACGTTCATGATAGATGAGATGTTAAAGAAAAGCAAAAGGAAAAAAAATCATGATCATTATTTATAGGAATATAAGCTAGTTAAATACGAAAGAACCCAGGAAGTGATTTATATTGACTGAACATCCAACTTGAGTCAAGAAATGTACACTTACCATTGTTATGTTATTTCACTATCCGCACTTTGATTTTTGTTTTTGAAACACCCTGTACTTACATGCATAATGAGTGTTACACTAAATATGAACTTTGTGTTCCCACTTTTTTTTTCTTCTCATTCACACACACTTACATATACTTTTTTTTTTCAATAAGTAAGAACTTATATTCTGCACAACTTTATCTTTTTTTTTTAGTTTTCTATACACTCGATATTCAAGTTGTATCCAACAATACTTTACAACGTCTTATTTAGCAATAAACAGCAAGAAGAAGTTGAACAACTGCAAGTCATGGAAGAGCTACCTCGTAATTTACTTTTAAGTATTCCACTCAAGGTACCTGACAAGCTTGTTTGGTCTCCTGTTTTACTTCATTATATCAAAAACAGTTACGCTGAGGACACTTCAAAATACGAAAAGGACTGTCAATTAATAGATGCTTTAAGAGAACATAGTTTGAATCAGTCGACACACGCCACCTATGCTCTGGACGACTTGTCAATGTAAGCAAGAATAAAAACTCTTCCAGTTTTCGACATTGTTCATTTAACTCGTCGTTTTACTTTTTAGTTATTTCAATCAACTAACCTTTCTGGGATCTCGATTCCCTCCCCACGTAAACACGATAGGTTTAATATGTGTTGATTTTCACAAGACTAAACACTTTGTTCCTTAATAGTTAAACTTGGATATTGGATGGTTCCCGATCTTTCAACCCCAAGGAATACCAGGTACGAAAATTAGCCACGTGAAAAAATGAAAAAGATTATCTCATTTAAATTACATAGACGTTATCAGCAATATTAATTACGAAAAGGCTTGTGTTTTGTACAGAATTGCTGGCTTATATAGTGAGTTTGGTTGTTCGCAGAATTGGATCTCAACAGACGGAATACGTAAAGCATGCCAATTCTTTCAGGTACAAAAGACTGCATGCTTTCTTCTAGCTCATTTTGTTTAACACCTATCACCTGTAGAATGCAGCAGGTTGTTTAGACTATATCAAAAAAGAGTTTCTACCAGAACTTCGAGCTGATCCACCTCGAGATTTCGAAATTCTCGACTCACTTATTGCATTGATGATGGCTCAAGCACACGAATGTATCTGGCAGAAAGCAGTAATGGAACATATGAAATATGGTATTGTAGCTCGTCTCGCTATTCGTGTATCTGATTTTTACGGCGCATTTCTCTCCAATGCAACCTCACTGATACCCCACAATTGGATCGTTTATGGCGAAATAAAATGTAATTACTTTCAAGCGACTGCTCAATACCAAAAAGCCAATGAAGCCATCTCAAATGGACGTTATGGAGAAGAAATTGCCAGATTGAACGCTGCAAAAACTAAAAATGAGGCTGCCATACAATACCTGAACTCGACCAGAACTCCGCTGTTAGTGAATCAAGCGTTCATCGATCAAATACATAGTTTACAGCAATCTATTGAAAGAGATTTAATACGTGCTGAAAAGGATAACGATGTGGTTTACTTAGAAACAGTACCAGAATATAGTCAACTGGCTCCTATTTTACGTTCAGATATGGTAAAACCAACATTACCTAATTTCGTATTGAACTGCGATTATTGGCTAGTTTTGACAGAGCATCCCAACAATGAGCTTTTTGTTAAACGACCTTTATTTGAAAGCTTAGTTCCATTTGCAGTGCATCAGGCAATTAGCGTATATGCTGATAAAAAGGATTATATTATCAGAATGGAGATAGTCACCAAACATCAAGAATTGAAAGCTGAAAGTCAAAAGTAATTATCAAAATTACTAATGTTAATCTTGCGGGGAAACTTACTTTGACTTATATAGGCTTTTGCATGATCTTTGTTTACCATACGCTTTGGATATTGTGGATTCATTACCTAAGAGATTAGTAGATTACGCTGAAGAAGTCCAACACGAAGGTGGTATACAATCACTTCACGATATGATGCAGAAGATTCAAGTTTTATCCAAAAAGACTACAAACTTAATCGAAGAAGGATTTAACGCTCTCGAAGAAGAAAATGAACAGGACGCTGTCCTTAGCAGGCAGTATGGTAAATGTAAGTTAACCATTCACTCATAAACAATAAGCAAATAAGGATCTAATGCAAATAACTGTGGTTAGTGTGGACGAGACCTTCTTCAGGGTCATTAACACACAATTTATTGACTATGGGAACACAGTATAATGACACAGTTCAAGCAGCACAAAAGGCGGATCGTATTGTACAGGCGAAAGTGGCAAATTGGGGAAAAGCAATCGCCATGTTATCTCGACCTACAGATGAGATCCAATCCCATTTGCCTACTTTACGACAAGACGAAGAGTACTATACTTTCATCATGGAAACTCTAGTGAAATTAAGAGAACAACTTGATTTGCTGAATAAAGAAATAGTGGAGAGAGAACATTTGGAAATCGAAGCAACAGATAAAGCGGCAAAAGATGACATTACAGCAGCACTCATCACTCGGGCAAATGAACTTACCAAAGGCTCACCAATTTTTAAATTAGAGCCCGAACAATTTTCAAGCATATTTGATGAGCGATTAACTGAATATAGCAAATTTGAAGAGAGGATGAAGGCACATGTTTCTAAGCAAGACGACATATTACACACCATTCGCGAGTTGTACGGCCAGTTTTCATTTGTGGTATCGAACAAAGCCATTTTAAATAAAAGGGAAAAGGCAATCACCAATTTGGAGTCTGCTTTTACAAAGTTCAAGGAAATTAGAACTAATTTGGTCGAAGGAATAAAGGTATGTTGACTTTGTACTCAAACGGCATCAAGGATTTACTCATCTAAACACGTATATTATAGTTTTATTCCCATTACTCGGACACCCTTACTCAATTTAGGGATGATTGTGTTGACTTTGCTATGGCCAGAAGGCTAGAGGCAACAGAATTATCTAGAGATACCAAACCATCAAAGTTATTGATGATTAAAAAATAAGTTCAATAAAGTCCTAGTATGCATGCGTATTATTAGACTAATCAAGATGTTTGTTATTGCAATGGTAATCAGTATGATGTCTTATGTAATAGCGATTTTCGCACAGCAATTTATTATAAAACAATACTAGCCTTTGGCACTTTATTCTTTAAACAACTACCTTGTTGAGAGCCAATATTTTTCTTCTTTTACCCTCTCTTACTATCCCAGCTTCCTATCACCTGTAGAATGCAGCAGGTTGTTTAGACTATATCAAAAAAGAGTTTCTACCAGAACTTCGAGCTGATCCACCTCGAGATTTCGAAATTCTCGACTCACTTAAGGGATGATTTGTGTTGACTTTGCTATGGCCAGAAGGCTAGAGGCAACAGAATTATCTAGAGATACCAAACCATCAAAGTTATTGATGATTAAAAAATAAGTTCAATAAAGTCCTAGTATGCATGCGTATTATTAGACTAATCAAGATGTTTGTTATTGCAATGGTAATCAGTATGATGTCTTATGTAATAGCGATTTTCGCACAGCAATTTATTATAAAACAATACTAGCCTTTGGCACTTTATTCTTTAAACAACTACCTTGTTGAGAGCCAATATTTTTCTTCTTTTACCCTCTCTTACTATCCCAGCTTCGATATGTCATACTTGCAACTCATCAACAATCTGCAAAAATGCGTCGAGCATTGCAAAAAATACTTGGAAAGTGTAGTAGCAGGCGATTCCTGCAAAAAGTCATACGAAAAAGCAATTGGTAAGTGACATTTCAAAAGATCTCCTACAACTGCCTGACACTTTTGCTACAGAAACATTCCCAATGAAACATGAGCACCTCTTTATTGATGTTGATTTCGCGTTGGAAATCCTTTGCGAAGACGAAGAAGAAGAACTAGAAGAAAGCGTCGTACTTCAAGTAGAAGAACTTTTGTCGATTTTTAACTTCATGATCTTCGTCCATCAGGTTCTTAATGGCGCTGAGTTGTTAAGTTGCTGTAATAACTTTTTCAAAGAAGTTATTAGAAGCAAGAAGCTCCCAGAAGAAATCATCACTTTTAGTGTTGCATTAAGAGAGTTTTCGTTGAAGGTTGCGCGTGACCTCAAGATTCACGACTCAAAAAAACTCGTTGATGTTTACTTCCCAAAAAAGTACTACTTTCCAGAGAGGATACCGGAAGGAGCTGAAAAAGTCAAAGAATTGACTTTGAAAAGACGCGAAGAGGTAAAAATGCAAATTGCTATATACGTAGCAGTACTAAATATACTATCTTTCTCTTGATAGTTGATGAAGTTCGATGGTGACCTTGAACAAGACTTTAATAAACAAGAATTTGAAAAGATGGTTATAAACCTGATAAAAGAACGCGTAGGCTATGCTCATGAAATCAATACAAATTTTAAAAAATCCGACTAATCACATTTATAGTACTACCCCTCTGACGCTTCTGTTCTTTCTACAGCATCACCTGATCCAGAGAGAAGGTAAGTTCATTGTATCTATTTCTTTGCTGACTTTGGTTTAATTATTTCTTATTATTTCTCCAAATAGTAGTGAAGAAGAAGGAACACCGGCAAATTACAACAACAACAAAAGGCCTAGGCAGGTGGTACGAGACGATGCGGACGATTCTGAGGTGGACGAGTTGTTTGAAGATGACGAAGTTTCCGCTGAAGAGACTGCAGTCCTTCATGAAGAGCCCGTCACCGCAAGTAACGACCCTTTTCGTAGGAGATTCCAAAAACTCAGAAAAATTCATGAGCCCTGGACACCTGCCGAGGTTGAAGCCCTGAAGCAGGGCTTGATGGAATTCAAGGGCAACCATTGGCAAGATATCATTGACTGTTCTGGAGGTGTCCTTGCCAATCGCAGCAATATCCAGTGCAAAGACAAGGCCAGAACGGAGCTGAAAAAGCTGGAAAGAAGAGGCATCACTGCCAGAAATGAGCTAGGTGCTTGGGGCTACGTCAAGTACCCCGAAATGTAATAAAATATTAATGATAACTTGTTGAATCTATGTCACTATAAGTGTTGAACAAGAAGCTCGGTTTGACAGACGCTAATATGGAAAAATATATATGAGACAAAGGTCTCCAAAGAGTCGACATACATCTATTACTGAGATGGACTTGTAATACTCGTCTTTCTAATAATATTTTGCTCTAGTGAACCTTAATCACATCAGGTAGAAACTATTTTGTAAGTACCCAGAGATCACATACCTCATCGCAAAAGAAAATATGCCCGGTAAAAAACATGTGCATATCATGTGCATTACCGGAAAGTGACTGTTAAAATGCAATTGTCCGGTCCGGACTTTATAATTTTAGCAATGGAATCTAATTTTGCAAAATTTTTTATAGTCATCCAAGCCCGGTTAGCTCAGTTGGTAGAGCGTGGGACTTTTAATCCCAATGTCGAGGGTTCGAGCCCCTCATCGGGCGTTATATTTTTCTATTTTTGACGGTCGGAGTTGCAATCCCTGCTTGTTACACAATCGACTTGGATTTGTGATAAACTAGTTTTTTATTTTTTTATAAATATTGACCACAAATGTGTTTTCTTTTGCTTCTCTTTTACTTTTTAATCTCTCTTCTATCATGAACATTTGCATTCACCTTGGATTGTTATCCTACAACATCAAGTGTATTACGGATAAAGTTAGTGGTGTATACCACTCAAGACTTTTGTCGAATTACCTCATCTCCGCGGCCGTATACAAGGTTTTTCTCTTTGGGACCAATCTTGAATGAAAAAAAAAAAGTATTCAGGAAATACGTAGGTTCGAGAGTAAAGATTACACTGTTATAATTGAAATAACTCTTTTCTTTTAGAAACCGAAGCACAAATGAAACAATTCATTAATGAAATATATCTTTGCGAGGTACCAAGCAACGCAGATATATTTTGCAAATTGACAGTTTCTACCAAAGACATTTATGATATGGGGACAAGATACTCCTCAATATTCGAAAGGAGAACCCCTCAATCCTTTGCTGCATGGTGTAGAATCGTGAACATCAATGGAGTACTTGAGTAGAGTCTTCGACGCAAATGAAGTACACGAGAGAGATCTCAAAGCAATATGCATGCAGCACGCACAACACTTTACATTAGAATAGCTTCCATGCATATTCTAAGCGCATAAACAATCGCATGAAATTTTTAAATAAGAAAGACCACACGGTCAATGGAATTCGTGTGAGAGAATTATATGTTCTTGATGAAGTGTATCAAGGTAATTTAATAGTAAAGTTCAACAAGAAAAATGTCTACTAATGTAATTTTTAGATGATGTGGTTGAATCGATTACCAAGTATTTGCCTAAGTATCAGCGGTCAATTAAAAAGTTAATTGAAGAAGGATATGAAATAGTGGGTTCTGCCCGTAAGAGTCCCAGTGATGAAGATGAAGATACAAGAATAAGACTTTTGCAAGATATGATCAATAATTTAACTGAAAGATCATTCGCTAAAAGAATCTACATATCAGCAAACAGTCGGTCTTCAACACCATTCTTCGAACGTGACTTGAAACCTCATGATAGTGTCATTAGTGAATTAAAAAACATAAATGGAAACACAACTGGTAATGTAAACTCTCAAAGAAAAAAAAATCTAAATTCTAAAAGCTATCCTTCTTCCATTGATTATAGATATGTTGGAATACTTTGGCTCCGTGGACCACCCAATATGTTTGGTGTCTATTGATTTCGCTGGACTAACAAGCAGAGCCAATGATATCGTGGAGTTAGTCAAAAACAACCCTTCAGTCAAAGAAATTGTGGTCGATACTTTTACTATTTCGAACGAGATTTTCTTGATTGATAGTAGTAATTTAAAAGCGAATGAAAAGTTGTTGGAAAATTTCAATTGTAGAAGACAATTGAACAAAAGATCAAAATAAGTTTTATTTTCAAATTTAGATAGTATCAATAAATAACAAGAGAAAGTTAAAAAAGAAATGGTCATTTGGACTGCCAAACTTGCATCGGACATTAAATAATTTTCATTCAAAACAGCTTTATTCTGACTTTTCTCTTTCTAGTCTCGAAGAATTGTGAGCATGGAAGGGAATCATAACAACAGCAGCCAAGGCAACAATTACAATCAAGGTGGCAACTACAATCAGCAATACTTGTATGATCAGTACAATGCATACTATTATTCCCAAGGTTATGGTATGCCACTACCACCAGTTCCCCAAGGCGACCCCTCAGCAGCCTTATCCTCTATGGTATACCAACTTCAGCAACAGACACAACAAAGACAAGCAATGGGTGCTATGGCGGCTGCTTCGGTATCCTCTGCCCTTGGTAATAGAAATCAGTCTGCTGATTATTATGCTGATTATTACAACACTCAGAATCAACGATCTGTTATAAATTATGACGATCTGTCACAACAAGGAACTGCCTCTTTGACTAAGAATAAAAAGTTACCACAAGAAAACATTGAGGATCCAAATGCTCCTTCCGCAAAAAAGTATGAGCAAACTATACCCTCTACTTGCCTACTTTTCACTTATAAATTTTTGTTGTAGGCCAAAGTTTTGTTGCAACCGTTGGCTAAAAAGTGCAATTGCTGTAGCACAACACGAAAAACTCCACATAAAATGTCCTAGTTGCGACTATATGTGCCTTAAGTCAGCACTACAAGAGCATGAAGAAAATGCTCATGGTAAAGCAAAAATAGAAAATGATAAAAAGCCGTGAGTAGTACTGTCATATATGACCCTTCAGATATTGACAGATTTTTTAATAACACTTAGATCACGACCTGATGGAATTATACCCCCAAATGCTCCCCGAATTGAAACTCCCGAGGAATTAGCAGCTTGGATCGCTGAAAGAAAGAAGAACTGGCCTAGCAAAGAGAATGTCGAAAGAAAGGTATGCATAATGAAATCCATGTATTAATGCAAGTCATCATATTGATGATTTATATACATAGGCCAAAGAGGATGCAGAAAAGGAGGCACGGGGAGAATTAGTGAATACGAAAAAACGCAACGGAAATAGTAGAAAAGATCAGCAAAACAGCAAGCGTCAAAAAGTCGAAGAGAAAAAAAATTCGTTAGTTGCACAATACGATTCTGATTCGGACTCGGAGGACGATATAATGGATCCCGAAAAAGATGCAGTCTCTTCCAAAGATCCATCAGCCATGGGTAAGATTCTACTCCCAGAGGACAGGCCCAAAAGAAGATGTAAATATTTTGCTATGGGCAAATGTAACAAAGGTGATCAATGTAACTTTTCTCACGAAAAGCCAGAGCAAAAACCTAAGCAACCAAAGCCTGCTCCAACCTTCAAGAAAAGACCCAATTTACTTTACAAAGTAAGTCTTGAATGTAAAAATGACATCGTTGTGTTACTTATCTGTTTTTAGTTGTTGGAAAAAGAAATTCTTCAGGAAAAGAGTGTCATACTGCAATGTCTTCGATATATTGTGGATAATGATTTCTTTGGACATGGAGACGGTCTATCAAAGGCGGAAGAGTCTAAAGTGGAGGCAGCCATTGTGGAAGAGACTAAGGTGGAAGAGACTAATGCGGAAGAGACTAATACGGCGGAAGAGATTAATACGGCTGAAGAGCCTAAGAAGGAAAAGTTTGAGATCAGCCCATTACAAGAATCAGAATCAGTGTTGTTGAACACAGAAGTTCCGTAATCAGCACAATTTTTGGTCATGGTCTTAACTTGTATTCAAAGGTTTAGAAAATAGTGTCGGTAGTGATTGTACATAGCTTCATCTTATTCACACTACCTCCTTCATTTCATTGTATGCCGCAATAATAATATCATTATAATAAATTTTCAAGCCATGCTGTACCTGCATATGGTATAACTTTGAGGGAGTTCCAAAATGATTGAAGAAGCTTAAATCAGCCACAACTGTAATTTTTTGATAAAATAGGTTTTAATTTTATTTCGAGGATGAATGGAGTATATGTAAACAGAGAGGAAGAGAATGAAAATAGAATAAAGAATTATAGTATATATATATATAATAATAATAATGACAAGTTTTTTTTTATATTACGAATGCGAATTAATTTATCCTGTAAAGATTCTGAAAATAAGGTAAAGAGTTGAACCAGTAAATCTGATCAGAGACAAACCAGCAACGGACCAAAGAACAAAGCCAAGATAAGCAGCAGAACGATCACCTTCAATGACGGAGGTATTTGTGATAGCAACTACTAATGCCAAATTGGAAATGATCCAGGACAAAACCAATCTAGTACGGAAAGATCTATAATAATCTTCTTGCTTGGTCTTGGCATCACGATGAGACTTCTCAGGTTCAACTTTCTTTGTGAGTTCAACTTGTGCATCGATATATGCTGCGTTAATGTCCTTTTCTTCTGTGGGGACTTCAACCTCAACAGCCAAGTCACCAGATCCATCTTTCTTCGCCTTAACTACACCTAAATCTGTTGCAACAGTGTTGTCACCCTTGGTACCCCAAGAAACGTCGTGAGTGTTACAGAAAGCGTAAATGTTGAGAACGTTGGTATAACTGGGTGATAAGAGAATATACTGGATGAAACTGGTGAACATGTGCCAAGGATCAAGGAACATAAAACTAGATACAAAGTACATGACGTATGTTGAACAGAGCGAGATAATGATGTTTCTGAATGTGGATTGCTCTAGCATTTGAATGAATTGTCCATCCGAGTTTTGTACGATAGTAGTGACACCAACAACAGTGATCCAGATAGCAGCAAACATCATATATATCATCAGCAGAGCAAAGAACACCATGGAGAATGTATACATCATCTTGGAACCTTGAGGACGATTACCGAGAGCAATAATGAATTGAATAACAAGAAGAATAATATAGATATAGTTCAAGATGTTGTGTAAAAGATTAGCGACAGTAGCAGAGAAAGGAGCATGAGTGAGACCTGGTTTGCCATCCTCGGCAGGTGCAAGAGCACGAGTCAAAATGAAAAAGGTGAGGTAAAAGTTACCCAAAGCGAACCAAGAAAAGATCAAGTTGTAGGTGTTGTAAAGATCTTCAAACATGAACATCATCTTACGAATATAGGAGTGATCAGAAGCCCAAACTTTACGCCAATGGTAGAGAGCGTAAATACCAGCAAAGAAGGAACCTGAAAAAGATATTTTTAGCATACACCTGAATCCCAATAAAATTATTAGCAAACTTACCGTTTAACCAACGTCTACGCTGGGAGATAAATTCATCCACTTTGTCAGGCACATCAGTCTCACCATATGAGCTAGAGACGTAGTGCAATACCCAATGTGCTTTTTTCTTGGCAACCAACTCATAACACAAAATACGATCCTCAGCCAAATACATGTTTGCAGTGAAAATATCTGCATCACCACCGTTGAGGTGTGTACGTAAGAAATACTTCTCAAGAGGACCATGGCCGTCTACATCATTTTGAAGAGCTCTAAAACGATAAGCTGAGAAGGCACCAGGGTGTTGTAAAGATCTTCAAACATGAACATCATCTTACGAATATAGGAGTGATCAGAAGCCCAAACTTTACGCCAATGGTAGAGAGCGTAAATACCAGCAAAGAAGGAACCTGAAAAAGATATTTTTAGCATACACCTGAATCCCAATAAAATTATTAGCAAACTTACCGTTTAACCAACGTCTACGCTGGGAGATAAATTCATCCACTTTGTCAGGCACATCAGTCTCACCATATGAGCTAGAGACGTAGTGCAATACCCAATGTGCTTTTTTCTTGGCAACCAACTCATAACACAAAATACGATCCTCAGCCAAATACATGTTTGCAGTGAAAATATCTGCATCACCACCGTGTTGAGTTTCACCCAAGAAATACTTCTCAAGAGGACCATGGCCGTCTACATCATTTTGAAGAGCTCTAAAACGATAAGCTGAGAAGGCACCAGGTAACACGGAAATATAACCAAAGACAGATTCAAGAGGTTTGTCCAAAATGTTAGACATCTTGTATTCAAAATTTTGAGCAGCGACAAGGGGATTTAAAAGAGCAACACCAGCAGTACCTGCCATAGCACGAATTTCACCACATGCACCAGCAATGTTAGAATTGATATCGAAAGCCTTCCAGAGATGATAGATTGAAGTACCACCTGGCCTTGTACCAACATCAATCAAAACACAAACATGAGGGTCAATAACAGGACCGAAAGCTTGGAAGAACCAACGGTGAGAGTTAATTTTCTTTTGATTCTTTTCCTTCAAACAGAACAAAATTTGGCATGGCACGACATTCTTTGAACCGGCTTTTTTCACTTCCATGTCGGGATCAACAGAAATTTGTGTAGTATATTCGTAAATGTGAGCAGTGACAGGTTTACCGTGAACGACGTTCTTTGCGACACCATCTTGATATACACCCAACAAAGCCAATAATGACAATGTACGAGGATTGATCTTGTTACGACCATCGGAAACAATACAAACAGTAACCTTGTGCCAACCAGGTCCACCGGAGGCAGGACCCCAAGTCTTGGAACGATCGCGAGAACATAAATGAGCAATGTTTTTCATGACACCGTGCATGGTACGAGCAAATAAAACTTCATCTTCCTAAATATTAGAATTTAGTTAGTTTAGCTCTTTCCATTGACAACAACACAGAACTCCTTAGTTTTGTTTACTTACATTATACATAGTCAAGACAATGAATAATTCTGTTTTACGGCCAAGCATTTGTTGACGGAGTGTGTAACCCTCGCTCACGAAATCTTTAGGATCACAAGTAGCAGCAGTATAACGCATATGAGTGAACTCCTTTCCATCCTTCAAGGGCACGTCCTTCAAATAAGCAGTGGGTACAGGACAATCCAAAACCAAATTACCCTTTGTCAACTTTACTTGACGAGCTATTTAATTGTTTCTTTAGTATTCTCGTCCCTTTTTCTTTAAAAAAACATTAAGCCACACACTATTCACTTACTTGTCTTATAACGACGTGGCTGACGTCTGGGTGCTTCACCGTAATGCATATTGGGTGATGGAGGTGTGAAATATGTGGGAGGACCACCGACAGGTGAGTTTGTGTTGTATTGAGGATAGGGTGAGCCACCTGGACTTTGAGGAAAAGTTGTACGTGGTGCACCTGAATCTAAGAGAGGCTGATGGTCATATTGAGGATGTTGATCCGCTGGATAATGGTCATCATCAAAAGGCGAACGGGTTACTGGAGGTTGATGAGAGAATTGTGTATCTTGGAGTGGGAATTGGTCGTGTTCCGACTTTTGACCTGGGGGAGGTTGATACATCTTCTGTTACTTTTTACAAAAGCAAAAAAAAAGTAATAAATAAAAGAAGAAAAGAAGAAAAAATGGGAAAAAAAAATTAAAAAAAATAAATGGCCAAAGGTACACATCATAATAATACTCATTTCATTTAGTATCACCATACTGGGGCTGGGTTTGCTAAGAAATTATTAGTTATTCAAATGTTCCCCTTTACAGAACTGACTTTAGACTTAATTTAGGTTTTTGTATTAACCAATCAATACTTATTATAAATATAAAAGACTTTTTTGTGTAATATTCAAAATAGTAAAACCAAAACACAAAATTAGCCACATCAAAAGTCTTCAAGCGCTCAAGACCAATATAACGTGATAAACGGAATACATATGGAGTTGAACAAGCCCCACGCAAGCCATACTATTAAAGGCTTGGTTATAACGCGGATATGTCTACATACATGTTAAGTCGTTTGAAAGATCATGTACACCATTGTTTCTAATCATTGTGTGCAATCATCGGTCATTTAACAACATTGGAAAAGCGCTAATAAACTATTTCCTTAAATTGCATTAGTTTGAATTACAGTTGTAAAACAGGACGGGGAGACTTAGGAAATTCCGGTCCTTGATTATAGTTTTCATTATGCTCAGGCACCAATTTACTGCAAATTTAGACTTTATCGATATTGCATACAATAAAAGTTCAGAATGGGAGAAAGAAAGGGGAATAATCATTTCGCTTTTGATTAACATTCACGAATTTTCACGCTACTTAGTAATATTACTACAACTTAAATTGATCTGATCCAAACTCAAATTATGTAGCAATTAGCCACAGCTTTTGTAAATGCAAAATTGTTTCGCATTAATTTTAGGCTATTCGCACAAATGAATTTGATATTTAATTATCGTGATAGCCTGCAAGTTTCACACTGTAAGAAAGATAGACAAAACAAAACATATCGAGAGAGATCTTGCTAAGCCTAATTTAATATTATATATTAGAGGTATTTTGTCTTGATTTATTCATGTTTTTTCGATCCATTCTTCTCTTAAGCCTTTGACTTATACATTGTTTTTTGAGTTACTTGTCGCACAATTTGAAATCGTTGTCGCACCTGAGTTGACGGCAAGGAGCTTTCGGGATGTTATAAGGCTTTATGTAAAGTGTTAAGACAATGTAAAATATAGTACACATACAAAATAAAAGGTTTATTAAAAAAATCGAATTGAATCATTCAAACGATCGATAAGAGACAAAGTAGTTTCCATTGAGACAATTGTCAAAGCGGGATCGAAAGAGCAATAATGTATTTCAATGAATCCAATCCATTCAATGGCTTAACCATTTTCCAACTACTGAGCCCATCAACACACAAAAGTTAGCAATAAACTAAGCATCACCATCGTTTTTTCTCATAGTATGTAAATTCAATAACATGTCACCGCACTGAATAATTGTCATCATCGCCACCACCATTGCAGTGTCATTTCTAATTCTAACAACGCTTGACCTATCGCATCACATAAAAGCCAATTCATAAAAAAGTACAGTCAATTTTTGTGATTCGAGAGGATAGTGCCCATAAATAATCATGATAGAGGAATTATTGAATAGAAAAAGAATTGCAAAAACGAAACATCCTGACCAGTATTTATAAAAGTGTAGACTAGCTTATCGAGAAAGAATGCAAGATGTAGTTTATTCTTGACTGATAGATCAAGTTGGGTCGGGTAGTGGATAAAAGTTTTCTCCATCTTATTATGTTGTTGCATGTGTCGTTATCAAGCTGTTTCGTAAATGTCAAGAATAATGAGGGGAACCTAATTTACGGAAACCTGAGAAAAAGTCAAATTCATATCAATTGAAGCACTCCAAGCATCATAAGCATTCTAAATATTCTAAGCATTCTGAACTCCCCAAATACTCAAACTACCCAAACTACCCAAACTACTCTAACAGCTCAAGCATCTCAAACGGTTCAAAATACTCAAATTACAAAAATTTACTCTAGCTACTTAAGAGACTTCTAAATGAGAACATCAAGAAGTAAAAGCAAGAGTCAATCAAACGCTATCTTTGTTGTTGTTGTTGACCCTCTCCATTATCGGAGTGATATCTTGAAGACCGAGTCTTGCTCCCGGGTATCAATTACGAGATGTGTTTCTTTCATTTCAGGTATATTAAATTAATGGCCACAGACAGAAAGAGCCAGCAATATGGTTAGAATCGTCTGGAGATCATTGAAGGACTCAATTTAACACGTTCTTCTTTCTATTCCATCACAATATCAGGAATAACACAATTGATGCAAGAACTGTGTATTTTAAGCTCTCTATATTGAGCTGAAGTAGGGTACCTTTATTTACTCTATCATGTAAAGATATCTACTGCATTATTGATATGGCACATAACTTATTACAAATAAAAAATGGAAAATGGGTTTATCCATTCTAAGGCTTAGTAATTCGCGCGGTCCTCCAATAATGACGTTTTTTATTAATTTCTCATTGAAACATTTTCGTTGATGCATAAAAACACCATAAATATGAAAGATTTGAACTCACAATTCTGTTAAACGACAGGAACTCTTACTTGGTAGCAATACCTAGCATAGCGGTATTTATGAAATTACTTATGTTTATTCCAATTAAGGAATAATTCAATGACCAGTGGGTCGCCGATTTTGTCTACCATTAAATTTTAGTCATTTTAAATTGTTGATAAATGTGACTGTGGGAGGTGCGAATGTATATATAAGTCTTTTTTTTTCAAACTTCACATTACACGTTTCCCCACTTTTTTAACTTAAATTATTATGCCTAATTCAACTTTCCCTGCCGTTATCTCTTTTGCAGATAAAAAGAATTCACAACCTGTCATCACAGCCAAGTTTGGAGATGAAAATGATGAGGATTTCGGCACTCGTATGGCTAACGCTGTAGAGGTGCAAGAGATCGATGCCAACTTGTATATGAGTAAGGAACTTTGGTTGCCTGCAGGTGCCAGAGGTGCTTTTGGTGGTCAAGTAAGTTTCACTCTTGTACTGTACGGATGTCAGTAAGAGCCCGTGACTTATTTTTTCGCCCCCCTTCAGATCGTTGCTCAAGCATTGAGAGCTGCTTTTTACACTGTGCCAGATGAAATGGATAGTGTTGTAAGGACGTCGATAATATCAACAAATACCAGTAAATCTTATCATTCATTTTTCAATTACCACAGTAACTTAAATTATTATGCCTAATTCAACTTTCCCTGCCGTTATCTCTTTTGCAGATAAAAAGAATTCACAACCTGTCATCACAGCCAAGTTTGGAGATGAAAATGATGAGGATTTCGGCACTCGTATGGCTAACGCTGTAGAGGTGCAAGAGATCGATGCCAACTTGTATATGAGTAAGGAACTTTGGTTGCCTGCAGGTGCCAGAGGTGCTTTTGGTGGTCAAGTAAGTTTCACTCTTGTACTGTACGGATGTCAGTAAGAGCCCGTGACTTATTTTTTCGCCCCCCTTCAGATCGTTGCTCAAGCATTGAGAGCTGCTTTTTACACTGTGCCAGATGAAATGGATATTCATGTAAGGACGTCGATAATATCAACAAATACCAGTAAATCTTATCATTCATTTTTCAATTACCACAGTCTCTCCACAGTTACTTTATTTTACCCGGAAACGTCGAAGTGCCAGTTATTTATCAAGTTCAAAGACTTCGCGATGGCAGATCTTATGCAACCCGATTTGTTACTGCCTCTCAAAAAGGCAAGGCCATTTTTGTTTGCAGTTTCAGTTTTAGCAAACTTGATACAAGCATTCAATTAAACCATCAAACTGAGATGCCTGAGGCACCTGAACCCGAGTCTCTTCCATCGTAAGTTATTGACTGTTGTATTAGAGGACGAAATGAAGAGGAGGATTCTAATCTATTGGGATTGTAGTGATGTAGAGTTAGTTCAAAAAGCTTTAGAACAAAACGATTTACCTCCCAAATATCGCGAATATCTCAAACTTCGTATTGAAGAGAGCTCTCCTGTAGATTACCGTGAAATTACAATCCCTAAACCTTCTTTCGTAGCTGTAAGTAGATATGATTACTGCCATAGAGCGATTCGCAGTACTAATTTTGACATCCGCTTTTAGCGTCGTTGGTTTAAAACTAGAGGACAACTTGGATCTGATAAAAGACTTCACGCTTGTGTTATTGCATATGCATCTGATAGTGGTTTTGTTGGCACTGCCGCTAAGGCAAATGATGTGCCTTCAAGAGGCATTGGTATGTTGGCAAGTTTAGATCACTCCATGTGGTTCCATGCTCCAGCTAGAGCTGATAATTGGTAAGAATTTATCTCAAGGGGGAAATCATTGTTTAAGGGCCATCACTAAACTACGTTTGTTGACTATTACTAGGTTGCTCTATGATATGCACAGTCCTCGTACTAGCGGCGGTCGTGGTATGGCTTTTGGAAGAATTTATAGTAAAGATGGTACATTAGTAGCAACTACCGCTCAGGAAGGAATTCTCAGATTGTCCAAGAGAGAACAAGAAAAGCGTGGCAAACCTATACCCACTAATAGTAAATTGTAGATGTATATAATTATTTAACTCTCATTTACCCGATTATAATTGTATTTGTATATCTATCTATTCTTAATATGAGCCCACAATTATAAATAATAAATACTTTAGATGTAATAATTGATGCTAAGAACTCATGAGGTGTGCAGTGGTAAAACTGTTGTATAAATGTGAGTGTGTGAAAAAGATTTACTCTTGTGGTCCAACATTACATCAACTACTCAGGATACGAGTTATGAATCAGCTCATTAAGAAGGGATTGCATAAATAAAGAAAGTCAACAGTGCATACCAAAAGAAACGTTTCAATTATAACTTTAACTTTACGCATTTGATCCCAAAAATTTCGCCAGAGTCTGGATATGAAAGAATCATCTTTGTACTTTATCAAGTAAACATCGAGTAATGAGTTGGGACTCATTATTTTTTATTCGGTTCACTCCTTTACTACACATAAAACGTTTTCATATGGCTGTACCTCCCTATAGTAAATTGCGATACATTCCAGTTGATTGTTTTGTATTTCGATCTTGGCCTCGGTATAAATTTTGAAAAAATATATAACACCGGTCAAATTCATTCAGGTTATTCCTAGATCTTGATTGCTATCTAGGATGAAATTGTATATTTTTGGTGCCACTCTTTTAACTATTGCTACTCTGGGAGACTGCAGACCAGCCGTAGATAGCGATACTACTGTTGCATCAACAAAATCAAATGTAAGGAAGCCACAAGCCATTGGTCCCGCACCTATTGTTATATCAAATCCAGTCAACGAAACGAATTTCTGTTTGAAGGAGATATGGGCTTCAGAAGTCAACAAGTTAGTGAGGAGTTATCAAGAATAGAAGAAAGTATATTCAACGCTGCTGCTAATACAGTTGCAGCTTGTGATGCGGAGGCAAAGGAACGGTGTGGTGCGTTTATTGATACAGATGGGGCTATTTGTAGAAATTCAGGTGGTGGAGTTCATTGTGATACACATACTGGAGAACTATGCTCTGATGATGCTGTCGAACTATGCTATGACTTCACTGATAATGATGGCTTGTACTGCTCAAACGGCGGTTGTAGCATACTCAAACATTCATAATTAATCAATTTTTTTCACTCAAAAATTAAAGAAAATTGACTTTGGGCTTTGCAATAGAGCCTCTCCAAATTCATACATATGGTTTACATGCTTGTGTTTATTCAATTTTTTTATTGTTATTATTTAATAAGTAAAAGTCAACGAAAAGGGAAAAAGACAGTGATTCATCTTTGACATGGGATAGTTATTTGAAGCGAAAATGTTGGAATGAAGGGGGTTTTTTTTTTTCTATATACACAGTGAGAGATTATAGAAGAGATTTAGGCAGCACCAACAAGAATGTTGTTGATGGGAATATGAATGAGCTATAAACGCGTTTAAAACGTTAGTCAACTTGTTTCTTCATACTCAACGACGCGTGATGAAGAAGAGTGAGCTTGAATAGATTCGTGCTGATTAACAGAAACTTCTTTCCATACTCATCACTTCATCATCCTTATTCACAATCTTCTCCCCCACGTATATTTCACAGTTATAATTACCTTAACAAAGTAACCAAGAGCACCAAGAGCAGCAAAACCCATGGCAACAGCTTGAGTGATCTTTAAGAACTCTATAACGGAGATATTTGATTAATTTACCAGAACCACCACAATGTCATCAAGTTTCAAAGTTCTTTCTTACCTTGTTGATCAGGCTTCTTACAACGGTTGAGGAATTGGAAACCTTCCTTGAAGAATTGCTTGGGTCCTTCGACAACTTGTTGTGCGGTTTCTTTGATGTCACTGGAGCTCATTTTATATATGTGATGTGTTAAGATGATAAAAAAAGAGAAAAAAAAATCAAAGGCAGTGGACTTTGTAAATAAAATAAAATGGAAAAGTTGTTGAGGTTTAATTGGTCAATACTCTCTGGAGCCAATCATTGGTTGTCAAGTAACTTACACCAAATGGAACACAATTAACAAACTTCGTGAAGTACGTGTGACAAGCAAAATTGTAGCTTATAATCTTTTGTTTCGAGGGTTAGCATATATGCTCTCAATTAAGGCCTGAATAAGGCACTAACTCGCTCTCTTGAAAGACTGACTTTTCATTGTTGATGAGATCTCTCCGTGAAGCTCATATCAGTCGAGTGCCAAATGATAGAAATCATTATTTTCGACTATTGAGCTGACCCATCTATTATAAACAATAGTAAAATCTTGGATGATTATGTCAACTTTGAAACACCACGTGTGCATTGATACATATTACGTACTCAGGGGGAAAAGATTGAGATAGGAAAAAGGTGAAGGCAAAGCACTTATGTAAGCATAAAACTCTTAAATTCATATGTTAAGCGGAGAAGGTAATTCGTAATTTGACCTTTTTCGATATTAAAAATATACTTGTATGAACTTTTCTGAGCTTATTCTGCAGAGCATATATAAATACATACAAATAAATTAAAGTTCTAAAGATAAAAATATGCGATAGAAAACTGAGTTAAGCGCTTGATAGTATAATAAGCGTCCCTACATATGAGACTAATATGGTAATTTTTGCCTTTCCTCCAATCATCACTACTTACCAAATCATTTATAATTCCCACCCTCTTTTTGTGTGTTTCTGTTTTAGTTTTCCGGATGACATCGATTACAACAATAAATACCGCGTCTAACTAAACTTCTTTTGTTCTTTCTTCTTTCTAATTCAACATTTTTGCTTATGAGTGACGAACAGAAAAACATCCTTGGCACCAACAACATCAACAATAACAACAATAATGATACACACTACGATAAGAGGTTCGACTATGGAGCTGTCACTTTCGGTTCAAAAACTCTTTCTACATCCGTCGCTGTTGATCACGGACAAGAGCGATTAAATCAACTTGGTTATAAACAAGTAAAATCTCTCATATTTTCGGATTTGATAATGAGAAATAATAGCTAACCGATATGTCCGTAGGAATTACAAAGAAGATTGTCAACCTTCGCCACATTTGGTAAGTGTCGACGGTCTTTTTGTTCTTTAATGTCCATAAATTTAAAGCTAAGCTAATATGTTGCTACTAGGTCTTGCATTTTCAAACATTGGCATCTTATCAAACACCTCTGCGACATTTCACACAGGTAAATTTAAAATATGTAAATGAGGGATAAAAGTTGCAAATAACTCAATGCTCCCTTTAATATATTATCCAGTACTTCAAAGAGGTGGCCCGGTGACAATGCTATTAAGTTGGAATATTGTGGCAATGTTTATGATGTGCGTTGCTCTGTCTTTGGCAGAGATCTGTTCATTGTATCCTACTAGTGGTGGCCTTTATTATTGGGTTTACGAATTACTTTGTCGACATCCCAAAGGAAAATCGAAAGCTCCAATCGCGTAAGTAGTAATGACATATGACGAAATATTAGGTACAAGGGATCAAGAAAAAAAAACATGTTTTAATATGACATTTACTTTTCCATGATAGCGCCTTTATTACTGGTTGGACATACTCCCTCGCAAATGTTATTTCGATTGGTGCAACCAACGTGACAGTAGGTAAAGTTACCAGTACCAATTTTTATACTTCTTTGATTCCGAAATGTGTGTACACAAAAATAACTAAATTGGTATTTATTGTTTCCTTCAAACTTAATAGCTCTCTCTATTGGTTCCATTATGAAATTAGCATTTGATGTAGACGTTCCTAAAGTTTACTTGATGTTCATCACGCTGGCCGTCACATTGCTTCATGGCTACTTGAACGTTCGTGATATGGGTGGTCTGGCTATTTTGAATCAGTGGAGCGTATTCTGGTCATGTACAGGTTTGCTGATCATTATTACTGCTTTATCCGCTATCTCTCCTCATCGTAACGCGTCTTGGGTTTTTACTCATTATCAAAATCAAACTGGCTTTGAAAATCCCGGGTACGTTTTAGTTCTTGGAATGATAGGTGCAGCTTATTCTTTGTTCGGTATGTGTCGCGAAATATTAAAGTTTGGTCAGATGTATAAATTAATATATCATTCCAGGATGTGAATGTGCTGCTTCTGTTAACGAGGAGACGAAGGATGCTGACATATCTTCACCCATGTGAGTAGTTGTAACATTCTCCGAAATTTGAGTCTCTGGCTAACTTTGTATATTAACAGTGCCATGGTCAGCTCAATTGCCGTATCCTGGGCGGTCGGCCTCGCATTGTTGATTGTTCTCTTGTTCTCTGTTCAAGATATCGATGCTATTATGAACTCTTCTTTGCATATGCCAGTTGCGCAATTATTCTTTGTAAAGTGTATCATATTTTTTCAGATAGATATAAAATGTCTAACACAAAATACATACATCTATTCTAGGACGCTATTGGTATGTGGGGAGCCATGGGATTTTTGGTTCTTATTGTAGTCTGTCAATTCTGTACTGGTGCAACCACAATTACTGTAACATCAAGACAAATCTACGCCTTGGCTCGAGATGAAGCAGCTCCTATGAGCGACAAATTGAAGAAGATCAATTCCTATAAATTGCCTGGGAATGCTGTTTGGTTCACTATTTTAATGACGTGTATGGTGATCTTGCCTTTTCCCCTTTCAGAACATTTGTTTGAAACAATAGTTAGTGCAACCACGATCACTATCCACTTTAGTTATGGTAATGATGTCATTGTGTATGTTTCACGAGGCAATAACGTGAACTAACTTTCTGCCACTATTTAGCCATGGTCTTAGGATGTCGATTAATCGCCCCAGATCCAGAAAACAAAAAAGGAAGATTTAACCTGGGAAGATTTAGCACAGCTATCACTATGATCGGCTTCTTCTGGGCTGTCTTCGCTGTCCTTGCTTTTGTATTACCCACATCATGGCCTATAACAGGTACTATCTAATTGCCTTGCATCACAATTTAGTAGCATACATATTAACTTTTTTTCGATATACAGGAGAAAACTTCAACTATGCTGGTGTAGGCTTGGTAGTAGTTATTTTGATGACTGTTGTTTTCTGGGTTGGTTGGGGAAGCTATCATTACGAAGGCCCCAAGGCTATGACTGACGAAATCGATGATTCAGTTGTCGCTTAACTCGTTTTATAGCCGCCTGACATAATGTACTTACATTTTGAATATACCCTGTAATATTTATTTACTCTGCTTATTATTTTTACCTGCTTTCTCTTTATATTTATAGTATATCCTCCTTCTCATCTTGTTTTTGTAATAAACCTTTTCTCTTTAACTCTTAAAAAGCATCTCACCTATGCCTATCTTTTCTTTACGTTTGCTACGAAAGTAATTTTTCACAAAAGAGATTATATCATTATTAAATAAAGTATACTATACCGCTCGAATTGGTTAAACAGACTTGGCAATATATCTGCGAATCATAAAATTTTGCAATTCGAATGACTTTTGTTCGAGAAAATGACGAGATGATATTCAATTTTTCTGTTCCAATTTAAAATAGACAAATTTGGAGAAATGGTATGAAAGTGACGAAATATTGTTTTATGCAACTTCACTAGTGCAGTTTTTATTATTCAGAAAAAGCTATGTACAGTAAGATTGTTGTAGGTTTTTATATTGACGAGTGGCAAAGGGGAGGGAAGGTCATATATTACAAGGTGTTTGTTTTGTTGAGGTCTGTTGAGCTACGACTTCGGTGCAAACGGAAAGCAGAATTGAGCTTGGATATAATTCGTTTTTGTGTCAACTTCTTTTGTTGGGTGCCAGTAGTTGGTATACTAGAAGGTTCTTCGATAATGTGCGTACCGATAGAGCTCTTATTTGAAAGCGAGGAAGAGGAAGAAGCGTCTTCAGGTAATGAGTAGAATGTATCTGTAGTTGGCTTCATTGGTATACTAGAACTGGAGCTGTCAATTCTTTTGAGACTGATACTAGATGAAGAAGAAGACGACTTCAACGTGGGTGGGCTTGGAGAGGGAGAAGGTGAGATCGAGGTAATTGATTTGGGTTTGGGATCCCCATGTACTGGAGGACGTCCGAGTTTTACTCTGATTTTTTGCCAAATTACTGGAGGGCAGGTCTTGCCCGATAATTCATCTTCTTCTGTTGGTCTCGCTCTGATATTGATGGTGCCTTCGTTCGGCATACTATAACGGCGTTGGAATTGAGCCTGATCTTCCTCTTCCTCTTCAATTACATTGTCTAAGGTCACAAAGTCGACTCTGGTAAAGGGTTTAGAAGTTGGTGGTGCTGAATGTGATCTGTTTCTTGCAGCTGCCTTCGTTACTGTATTTTCGTTTTCAATCACTAATCCTGATTCTCGAAAGATATAATAAAGGACGGAATAAAACCAGAAGATCTCTGATTGAACAAGTGCTATAGACACTAACACATAATTGGGAATCTTATTCTTTGAATGAAGGGAGTTCTCCATCGTAAAGTTCTATTTATGTTAATTTTTGTGTAATTAAATATCTATTGTTGGCAGTGTATCGATTTGTGTGTAATGAGAAATGTTGAGCAAAAACATTAAAAAAAGAAAAGAAACACTTCGTATTTATACAGAATGCATTCAATTTCCGACATGTTTTTTCTTAATCTCGGTATTTCTGGGTCATATCCAATTGGTTGTGTCAGAAAATGGAACCTTTCCCTTTGTTTCAACAGGTTTACGAAAATAAAAACGGAAAAACCTGTTTTCATAAATGATTGAAGTTCGATTTGGTGTACGTTTTTTCTGGTTAAATATGTCAATAGCATTGAGAAGTACATTGTACGTAAGGAATTTGATTCACTTCGAAACAAAAACTTCAATATAAACGTGATGCATCTGCAAGCAAATAACAGCTTCGGGATACGAAGTACCTTTCCTTACAAGAGATAAAATGGCCGTCTTTACCATTTTTTCATAAACCCTAATATGTTGGTCGAAAAATACACCGCACTAACCAAACATGGACATAAGAATTTCTTGAATAGAAAACAACATTTCAGCATATATAATTACAAATCTATATTGTTTTAAAGACCATGCAGTATTTACCATGCTCACAACACAACAAAATCAGAGTTAAATGTCAAAACAGCTTTTAACCAGGACATTTTACACTTAAAAGTCGGGTAAACTGGGGAAAACTGAAATTGGAATTAATTGGCCGTTTCGTGGTGAATAGACCCTGTATTCTTCTTAAAGAATCTCGAACCTGCAAATATATTTTTTAACTCTAACCAATTGTTTAAAACTGACTCATGATTGATTCTAGTCATAGAATTCTATAGAGCTCACCATCTATTATTGATGGCAATGTTCCCTTTCTGTACTAAGCAGTAATTCTCTACGGTGCAAGTGTAAACTGTAATGATTTGGAAGATCATAGGAGGCAACTCCGTTTATTTTTAGCAACGCTCTGGTGTTACACATAAGGGTACATGTCAAATATTTACCACGCTGTTGGCGAAACACGATTAGCTTGGCCACCGAATACCCCGTGGAGAAACAGCGTTTATAAAAAACAGTGATATTAAATCATTTATCGTTGAAATAAATAATAATGGCCGTTTCGGATGTCGGATGAATGGAGGCAGCTTATTTATTTCAAGCCATGTATCTCTTTTCCGCACTGTAGCAAAAGGCCTGAAGTGGAACTTGTTGCACTTTTTGATTTTCTCATAAAAATGTATAGCGGACTACAATGTATCCTGTAGCGAAATAACCGGTCGTTCGTTTTCTATGCCTTTTTAGAACCACTGTGGTATTCTGGAAAAGTTACCAAGTAAAGCCCGCTTTCATCTTACTGCTCTCGTTGTTCTTTGTCTCTAAAAGTTGATCCCTTGACTGTACTATTGTACAAAGATGGGTGAAACGGGGTTTAAGCTCTTCAATTTTAGTCACAGCTTTATGAATTGCTTGGCTTTTTTTCCGCAAGAAAAGCTGGAAGGATTTTCTTTAAGAATTTATCTTTTTTGCGTTTACATAGTAACAGCAAACGCATCTACTTGATCTAAATGAACAGCGGATACATCAATCATAAATGAAAGTACACCGAACGTGCTTGAAGCACATAGAAGAATGTAGTTGAGGACTCAGCACCTATATAACTTCCAACATATTAAATTTATGAAGAAAGTGCTTATGTATAACAATTCCTCTATAGAGCAGTAACAATGCGGAAGTGTTAATATTTCTGTGATAAATTGCACTATTCAGTCATATTATGGTGATATGACATATCATCGAATGAATTCTGAACAATATATATTTTGTTAAACAAGGTTTGTTGTAAAGTTTGTATAGTGAATTTTACTTCGTACATACGTCTTTAGACTTTTACAAAAACCGCACTATCTTGTATCATCATAGAAGTTGTTGTTCATGGTAATTACACAACTCTCAAACTTGTTTGACACATTTCGTTGGCAGTCATCATTTGTGGCTCTACACTATGTATATAATAGGTGAGAGGTATTGAAATATCATTTATTGATCTTCAAGTTCTATAAATACACTTATTTAGACCTGATGTAGCAGTATTTACTAAATAAATGAAGACTTCTGAGGATGTTATCAATCTGGAGGACAGGTAATGGAAATAAATGATCTTATTTAGCTGCATACTATCATCAAGCCTATTCTTTGTCGAAAGATTTTATTAAAAGCGTTTTCCCATCTTGCTGCGCATAAGGTTGCAAAATAAGAGGCGTGAATAGCATACTTAAAAGAATAAAGACTTGAGTTCTGTTGAACTTTTCACTGCTCGATTGTTGTCCATACACAAAAAATATTTGTTTCCTTTGTTTCCTCCGATTTCTCGAAGTTTAAAAGAATTACTACGTATAGATTACGAAAACATAAACAATGAATTTACATCCTTTTGTTCGACTATTATGGCAAAATACTGAATATATATAAAAGCGAAGAAAGCGTAATCTTCAAGACTGAATCCTGCACAGAATGAGATATTTTCTTATCACACTTGCTACTATTGCCTATCTTGCGAACTTTGCCAAGGCTTTTTGCGTATACAATAACAGTCCGGATAATTCCTTTTACGTACGCCAAATGCCCCTCAACACTGCTGGCACTTATTACTCGTAAGTTATACATCTTTCATTTACAAATATTCTGAGAGTGATTGACAAAATAATATAGTCGGTTTAAAAGAGAAAGCCTTGAACCTGGTCAATCGGCCTGCTGCCACTTTACTTCCACTGACTGTAACCAGAATGGCAACCCCGAGAACATTGTTATTATAGCCGTAAGTACTTTAACGAGTAAGTTATGCGCGATAGAATTATTGATTGTCTTAAAAATCCACTCGTAGTTTCAACCCAACTTTGAAGGAAAAGATAGGGATTACATGTTTACTGTAACTCTGCCGGCCAATGGATGGATCACACTTATGGCAAAAGGAAATAAGGATCCCGAGATAGAAGTGCATAATGCAGATGGATCACCAATGCAATATGAATTGCAAACATCGCCGAGAGGAATATTGCTTAACTGAAAGTTTTCTTTTTATTAAGAAGATATATAATATATATAAATGCAATAAATTATGATAATTTCAATACTATATATTGTAAGCGATAGGGGAGACTTTCAGATAATATGCATTAGTTTCTGTTTTAAAAAACGAACGACTTTGAATGGAATAAGATCATAAAAAGCTTCAATAGGGTGAAGTTTGAAAATAGCTTCGATGTGACGAGTTGATTGTTGAAAACATGAGGCAAAAATAATTGTAATAAATAAAACTGACTGATTGGAAAAGATTAGAAATTGTAACTTATTACTGATAAGAGGGATATGCTTGTATGGTCGAAAGTCGGTCTTGTTATATACTCCTCGAAATACAGTTGTATTTATGAATAATTGTGTCTTCAGGAACCAAATTAGTTACAAATGAAAGGGAACATCACAATGTCTAAAAAAAAAGGTACAATTGGTGTACACAAAGTCAAAAGCTTTTAAGGTAGCTTATTAGTAAAAAACAAAAGTTATAATATTCAATATCTAATTTTCTCTTTTTATATTTCACTTTTTATATTTTATGTGAAATCATAACATCTCTTTATTTATTTGATCAGTTAACTTATAAACATACAGCACAACAATGAGTATTAGGCTGAGCACCACAAGTTCCACACGACCCAGTAAGACCTGATTCACATGTTGCCATTTTTACCCAGGAACCATTTCCATTCGAGTCCGCAACGCATCTGAAAATACCATTTCCATTATATCCTACTGCATAAGTACATGGTCTTCCTGCTATAGCTCCCGAATTACAGCCACCAACAATAGCATTATGAACTGACGAGACAAATATTAATAAAAGAAGAAGTATAAACATTTTAATAAAGAAAACCATGTTTGTCATCTTTTTAAATGATTATTTTATATTTAAAAAAATATGCATTACTCCTAATCAAAAGGTTTTCTTTTCTTAAAAAGAGATTTTTGAAAAAGGGAGCCTAAATCTACCACCCCCAACCGGCCCAGATATGTTTGTTGAGAGGTTCCATCCGGTTCGAAGTATTGTGAAGATTTTAAAAGTTTAAGTGTGATTATCTTGAATAAATATTTTAAAAGTATCAGAAAGAGTGGTAGTCCGCTTGAATAAGCAAAAGGTTGTTACTTTTGGAATGATATAAGGAGTTTTAAACATTGGACAACCTATATCCCACCCCACTCTCCCGGCTGGGAAAGGGATGGGATATGAGGAAAAGGGGTGGTATATACGTACACTTTTCCTTGATGAAGGGAGAAGGGAAAACCAATATAAAGTATTATACAACCTGGTCACGTGACTGTCACGTGACTGTAAAGGAGAAAGATTACGCAAAACAAATTTAAAATTCAGTTTTCCTAAATATGTCACGCTTGAAGAAGACTTGGTACATGCAAGAAGTGCTTTAGAAGAGTTAGGTGTGCCGGAGATTGAACCTGGACCGACAGAAATGGAAATACCTCGCAAAACTCCGAAACGAAGATTTAAGCCAAAAACGCCTAAAGCAAGACCAAAGAAAAAGACTAAGTTGTTAGTTCTTAAAGACATCCACCAAGGCTAAATTAGATGCAAACTTACTATATATTACTTTTATTACTTCATTATCATAAGTTGCATCTATAAACTAAATTAGATCAGCACATTAGAAAATAGTATAAATATCCCTCAATTGTATTAATAAAATGATCATTATCTGTCTACTGTTAATTAAAAAGTCTATTATATTTCTTTAAGTCTTTTGCATACTTCGTATCAAAAGGCTTCTTTACACTTATATACACAAGAGCTAAAAGTACATTCAGAAAGCCCATCATGATTTCAGCGCACTCGTCGGTAATGAAACGTTCTATCAACATGAGCATCAATAACACACACACGATAGAGGCAGGATCACTGGGTAAGCGCATATCATCATCAAGACGTTCCTGGCTAGTATTGGATTGCTCGGCGTCTATTTACGCATAAACCCAAACCACGTCTTTAGTCATCATCACTCTTTCCTTCGACGCAATAACAATTCCTACCTTCTCCTTCCAAGACTTCCTCTTCAGCATCTAAATCCATCTCTAAATTTTGACGCATACCCTCAAAGTCCTCAACTTCGGAATCTTCTTCAGCATCAAAGTTAGCTGAATCAAGGGAGGTTGAAAAAAAATCAGTTGCTAAATTTTGAGAGTCATTGCGTGCGTGTAGATTCTTACTGTAATCTTCGTATTCAATAACAGGCTCGGGAACGGCTTCTGTCATTTCCACGTCTTCAACGATCAAAGCATTGGCTCTTCGGGTGGGGGTGATGTTTACTATTAATAGAGGAGAAAGGTTGTTTGTAATTGTCCTGTAAGAAATGGAGCGATTTTATTCTAAGTACCAAGGTTGGGCACGCCCTTTTCTCTCTCTGCTCTCTCCCGAGTAAGCTTTGCAGCTGGCTCGTCTTGTTCATGTTCAATTCTTGCGTGAAGCCGGAGGAAACTCGACAAAAGCTCCCTCCTAAGGTCGAGCTCCGTGAAGACCTTTAGGACGACTAGGGTGTTTCTCGTGAAAGTCTTTGATAAGTTCTGGACAATTGGTAAGATTCCTAACTGGTTCCCAGGTGCGATCCATGCTTGTATATCCTTTCCAATGGACTAGGTACTGAAGTGCATTACGATAGATTCGCGAGTCAATAATTTCTTCTACTACATATTCTTGGTGTTCATCGATGATAACAGGTGGAGGAGGTACAGGCGTTCTACCTTCGATGGGATCCTCTTTATATGGTTCGAGTAAGTTGGTGTGGAAAACGGGATAGATACGCATTGTATGTGGAAGTTCTAATTTATATGACCGATTTCCTACTAGGCCTATGATCTTGAATGGACCAAGTCTCTTGTTGTCAAGTTTACCTGTTGGTCGTTGCGATTTGATATGTTTTGTTGATAGCCAGACCTTGTCGCCTATTTTATGCTTAGGTCCTTTGGCTTTGTTGCGATCGTAATAAAGTGCGTGAGTTTCTTGAGCTATGGCGATGTTGAATTGCATGTTTTCTCTTAACTCTTTGAGTTTAGAAATACGTTCTTCTGCTGGAGTTTGATCTTTGTTTGATCGAGGTAAGTTGAATGATAGTTTAGGATGAAATCCATAAACTGAATAGAATGGTGTTTCGCCAGTAGATGAGTGTTGGGAGTTGTTATATGCGAATTGAGCGATAGGTAAAAATTGATCCCAATCGGACTGTTGATAGTTGATGTAGCAACGTAAGTACTGCTCGAGGATCGAGTTCACACGCTCTGTCTGGCCGTCTGTCTGTGGGTGAAAAGCCGTGGAAAGTTTCTGTTTTATCTGTAAACCTTCCAAAATAGCTTGCATATACTTTGATGTAAAAGTTACTCCTCTGTCACTGACAATGTCATCCGGTAATCCGAAGAAACAGAACACATGTTTGATGAATAAATCGGCTGTTCCTTCTGCATCTATTTCGTTAGTAGTAGGTATGAATAAAGCCATCTTTGAAAACCTATCTACAAATACACAAATAGCTGAGTACTCTCCGGATGGAGGTAATTGCGTTATGAAGTCTACTGATACTGATGACCATGGCATATCTGGTATGGGCAAAGGTTGAAGTAACCCGTAAGGTTTGTGTGGATATGTCTTATTACGAAGACATGTGTCGCAGGTAGATACATAATCCTTGATGAATCTACGCATACCTGGCCAATGATAGTTTCTTGATACCATTTCAAAAGTCTTTGTAATACCAAAATGACCTGCTGCTGGAGTGTCGTGGCATTCGCTAAGTATTTGTCTTTTGATTTCTTTGTTGTCAGGTATACAAATTGAGCCTTTGTAAAATAATATTTCATCTTTGTAAGTATAGTAGTCTTCATCGTCTTGAGTGTTGTTGAGTATAGCTTCAATAATAGGTGAGTAATGTTCGTCTGTTGTCAATTCTGATCTGATATCTCTGATCAGTTCGTTTTCTTCTGGTTCAAAGCTTGAAGATGTGATTGCTTGCAAAAATAATTTTGGACCCAGGAGAGTCATAGGTGTCTTGCTACTGTAGTCACCCCCCTCCGAAGGTTTATCTTTCCGAGATAAGGCATCTGCTGCTGCATTATGTTTCCCTGGCCTATAAGTGATGGTGAAATTGTAATCAGCTAATATTTCAGCCCATCTTACTTGTCGTCGGCTTAAATTACGAGTAGTGGTAAAGTACTCCAAGTTCTTATGATCGGTGATGACAATAGTTGATGCTTGAGAGAATTCCAAATAATGACGCCAGTGTTTGAATGCGGCAATGATAGCAAGTAATTCCTTGTCGTAAATCTGATAATTGACCTCGGCTGGTAACAATTTACGAGAGTAAAATGCTATAGGATGAAGTACACCCTCAGTATCAGCTTGACTGCATACTGCTCCAAGAGCGTAATCACTAGCATCTGTTTCAATGACACAAGGAAGCTTAGGATTATAGTGACGCAAAATGGGACTTCTAGTGATGGCTTCCTTAAGTTCTGTAAAAGCCTTGTCCGCTTCTGCTGTCCAAGAAAAAGCAACATCCTTTTTGAGTAGCGAGGTAAGAGGTACGCATCGCTTCGAGTAATTCTTGATGAAGCGTCTGTAAAAGTTGGTAAGTCCAAGAAATACCTGTATATCGTGGACGTTCTTTGGAGTTGACCACTGTTTGATAGATTCAATCTTATCGGGATCCATCGACAAGGTGGAGCTACCGATAGTGAAACCGAGGAATTGAACTGTAGGAACATCGAATTCACATTTCTCGAGCTTCAAGGAAAGTTTAGCGTCTTGTAACTTTTTCAATACGAGTTTGACATGATGAGTGTGTTCTTCAGGTGTCTTAGAGAAGACTAATAAATCGTCTAGATATACCACTAGAAAAGAGTCGAGATATTCGCGAAGAGTGTCGTTCACGAATGCTTGAAATGATGCTGGTGCTGATGATAATCCAAAAGGCATAACGTTGTACTGAAAGTGGCCATATCGTGTTCTGAAAGCTGTTTTCCATTCATCTCCTTTAGCAATACGAAGAAGATTATAGGCTCCACGCATGTCCATCTTGGTGAATATAGTACAACCGTACAGGCGATCCAATGTTTCTGAGATTAAGGGTAATGGACACCTATTCGGTATGGTGATTTTGTTGAGTCCACGATAGTCTACACACATACGAAGAGATCCATCCTTCTTTTTGACAAATAATACTGGTGCACCGGCTGGTGATTCTGATCTTTCAATGAAACCTTTCGCTAGGTTTTCTTCCAAGTACTCTTTTAGAGTCTCTAATTCTGTGGACGTTGTGAAATTAATGAGATGAAAGTAGGGGTTCTTTTATTAAGTATAAAATAAGACTGAAGAACTTCTACTACACTAAAACTATTCTACTATTTATATGTTCCTGCAACCTCGCATTTATTGCTAGGGTGTTCAGGCATCGGATCTATAATCTTTTTGCTTCACATAAAAAAAAACAGTCTGATTGTACTTGGTGTGTTTGACATCTACGGATAAGTCAGGGATTTGTCCATGATCTTCCTTTCTTTCTTTGAGCCTTCAGACTCGTCGCTGCTGCTGCAAAAAAAAAAAAGAAAACAAAAATCATGTAAATAGAGGTTCACAACAAATTGTAAATGTTTCTTTGTTACCCATTCAAACATTTTTTTTTGCATGATGGAACCACGAAGGGTAAAATCAGGGGTTCAAGAAAAAGGCACTTAAAAAGAGGCTCCTTAACATCATATGTATCGTGTTTGCGCAAGTTGGTTAATCTAAGAGGGAGATGTTACTACATATAAGAAAAGAAGTACTTTTTTATATCAAATAGTTACATATTTAATAAAGCTTCTGCCACATAGTAATCATCGCTTTTTTCTTCACATTGTGATAGCCAAAGGGTAGCATGAACGATTGCTTGTTTAATATTTTTCTTACAAAACTACTTATTAAAATTAGTGTGAATATAAAACTACATTTCTGGTTTACAAATTACCTTGATGATACGGTCGAAATCGGCTGTGTTGCTGATGGTAGGGGAAGTTAAATCAATGAGGGGAGAGTGTAAGTCAATGAGTTCAGGGGAAGAGTTAATACTAATGGGGGTAATATCACTGCTCATATTATCTACGTTAGTATCAATATTATTATTTCCTTCGGTGTCGATGCTGTTTATTTCCTTGATGAAGTTGTCAACAATTGCATCCACATTTACAAAACGTGTAACATCTTCAGTGTTGATATCGTAATTCTCTTCACAATTACTATGATCGTCGCTAATTTCACTTGATACTGGAGATGATTCTCGGCTAAATTCACGTTTTCTACTTTGATTTGCTTCTTGTTGTTCTTCACGTTCGCGTTTCTTGGTGTTGTGATAATGATGAAGTCCTTCAGCAAAGACCTCTTCCGCACGAGCAAAACTAACAGTAGGTGGATATACAGAAGTGACTGGACCAGGAAGAGTAAGAGAGTCACAATGTCTCATAGAAGAAAAGCGATCGTGCAAGCAAGTAAGACCAATGATACCGTCTCTCCAATGAATTACTGGATCATGACGATTGAGCCAAGAGTTACCCAAAATGATAGGAAAAGCAGCGTTAGGTAAGTGTCGGAAAGAAATGACCTCTTGATGGTGAGTTCCAGAGACGTGAAGACCAAGTATACTAACTGAATTGTTGTGATGCTCAATACCATTAGCCAACTTGTAAACCATTGGGGCACTTGTGTCCGAAATAGGCAGTTCATGAGTTTTGACCAAATGGGTAGAGATGAAGGAGACACTAGCACCACTGTCGATGAGAGCAAAGGTACGAATAACCTTATTAGAAGGAGCCAAGATTTCGATAGGAATAATCATGATGTTACGGTCGATAGTTTGTACCAAGAAAGGAGTCAGTTTACCCTCCAAGAACATAGCAGTTAGGTCCGAAGTATCCTTACGCATTAAAGCTGATAAATGCGCAAACAAGAGATGACTCTGAGGAGGAAGACCGTCCGAGTTACTATCCAATTTATAATCCGGCCTTGGTTCCGATGTGATACTATTTAACAATATATCACGACAATGAGAGAGAGTACCATAAGATGATGACGAACTTGAATCTTGCTCGGCCAAAATTGTTGATACCAATGCAGAAGCAACTTGCTTTCCTTTTTGCTTGCTTCGGCAATCCTTTACCTTATGGTTATTACCACCACAATACAAGCACAAATTGTTGCTGAGACGATAACTACGAACCACGTCGGTAATAGGTTGACTTTGATGATGTGGAGTAATGCTTGCTGCAGTATCCATAGGAGTAGGACCAAAAGAATTTGAAGTAGATAATTTGTTATCCTTATTGATAACACGAGTTTGATGTTGATGATGATGGTGATGATTGTTGCTGTTGTTGCGATTATACTGTTGATTGTTATTACGATACTGATGACTAGACTGATGATGGTGATTGTTCTTATACAACGGCAGAAGTCGATTATCAATATCAATGGTGTATGATATCATCTCATCTAATGACGAAATCGGATCAACACGTCGACAGAGTTCGTTTTGAATAACCATTTTCAATCCATCGCGGTAGTGAGACCTTTTTGCCTCGTCGTTCCAGTTTAAAATCGCAGTAATTCTCCTGAAATTACTCGCATATTCAGCTACACTTCCTACTTGCTTTAATCTCTTGAGTTCATTTTCGGCATTATAAATAGGATTTGAATCCCCAAAAGCAGTAATTATAGTTTTCTTAAAGAGAGCGTAATCGGTAAGCATTTCTGGTTCCACAGAATCCGGGTCATCCAAATTTTGAAGGTATGGCTTGAAGTAATCCAAAACCTTTTGGTCTACATGTGACAATGCGAAAGTGATTTTATCCGAATCACTTTGATACAATCCAGGTTGGGCGCGAAAAATAAGAGCGAGTTGCGTAAAAAACAGGTCACAAGTGCTACTTTTACCCGTAAACAAGGCGGGTGCCCTCAAGTTGTTAATAGCATGTTGCTGACGAACAACATTGCTGCTAGGTACAGGTGCTGACGGTACTGGTGCTGATGAAGACGATGCTTCCGGAACATTGACCTTCTTAACAAAGTTGGTTTCCATATACTCCTTCATAGTGGCAGAAAAGGAGTCCAAGGTCAAGCGAGTTTGATCCAATACCTGTTGAATCTCTTGCGCAAAGCGCGCAGCCATACTAGTTTCTAAACTAGTGCTACGGTCCTCCGAATGGGCTAGTCTCGCATCCACATTACTTATAGATACAGACAGGCGTTCCAACTGCTCAGGCAGTGATTCCTGAAGTGCGTTAAAACGATTAACTAAATCGGCCAATATCTCTTCGGCCGTTACTTGGGGTTGATTTGAGGACATAATTGAATAAATATAATTGATAATGGTTGGTGATTCGTCAGAAAAATGATAGTCAGGTGATCGAAAATTCAGGTGATCAAATAATAGTCAGGTGATAAAAAAGGTCAGGTGATGTCAGGTCAGGTGATAAAAAGTCAGGTGATCAAAGGTCAGGTGATCAAATAGGTCAGGTGGTCAGGTCAGGTGATAGGTCACGTGAAAAATTGGCAATTTTTGGGTCAGGTGATCAGTCACGTGATTTTGTAGTGTTTTGATTGGTCGGAAGTTATATACGAATAAGAATTGAGCGATCTATGAGTATATAACGTTATTAGTTTTTTGATCTAGTATAATGTCAAGGACTATTCGGGATTCTGGGGGGAAGGGTAAGGTATAGGGGGGATAGCTTACAGTTCACGACCAGAGACAAGAGAAGCAGGACAAGAGAGAGCAGAAGAAGTAAAGATATCAAGTAATAGTACAGTGCTCATCTTGTTCACTCTGCTAAGAAAATTTTTTGATAGTGGCAGCTTCCGACTACAACTCCACACTGTAAGTGCTTTTTTTTAGAGTGCTTTCCTCTTTCTATTACTTACATATTGTATCTCTATTCTCTTTACAGCTTCGAGGTAAGTACTTCCTAATGAGCAGTGGCTCACTTTTTTAGAGGCTATATTTTCACGCTGCCTTCCTCTTCTGCTGCCATTATTTCCATACGAGCTTTATTGACGGGTACAGCATCTGTTACGCTTTCTCTATTCTTCTTTCACTGCTGATAAACGCTTGTGCATATTGCTTGCAGTGTATATCTCGCTCAAATATCCTGTGGATTATATTAAATAAAGAGACCATCGACTGTATGATGTTTTTGACGCAATATATGTGATTTTTTAAAAGGAGGGAATATTTTTTTTATTCGGTGATCCTGCTAATAATTGCAGGCGTGTAGGATGGTATATAATATAGTGTTATGGCAGAAGACTATGTGGTGAGACTCTTGGGGTTCAAGACCGGCACTGAAAACACCACTTCTGGTCTCCCTCTGTTTGTCTCTAACAAACACAGTGCTGTCAACTACTTTTTGGGGACAACTATTGCAAGTCTCACCAGAGGAAAGAAAGTCAAGTACAAAAAAGAACGCCTTGTACGCGTCTTTTTTTTTTAAAGAACATCTCGACTGATCTATTCTTTTTTTTTCAATTCACGCTAGAATTGTTCAAAGGTGGTAATTTGAACAAATGACCAAGGATCGAAACAAGTAGATTGGTTCTTATGCTTTTCAGTCTCGCAAGCCCGACCCTTTTTGCTTAAATGGGGAAGAAGTGCGTACAAAACACACCTCGAATTATACGACAAAATGGCTCGCAGACAACGGAATAAGGTTTATCGAAGACTGGCCAGCAAATAGCCCCGATTTGAATCCGATTGAACACCTTTGGCATCATGTGAAGTTGAAATTGAATGCATATGAAACCAAGCCTAAAAATATGAATGAATTGTGGGATAGATTCGATGCAGAGTGGAATAAATTCACTAAAGAGGACATGAAGAAGTACTACGAGAGTATGCCTAAAAGAATTGACGAAGTAATTAAGGCTTAAGGTGGATATACCAAGCGTTAATCACATGCAGCCAAGCTGATTTTATGGCCATTTTTCATTTTTTTCAAATTCCGCCCAATTTTCCTAATTAGTATAATATAAAAATTTGTTCAATAAAAATATATTGTTTTAGCACTATTCAGTTAAAATTTGAAAATTCTAGCCTTAATTGTGCGGGATTTATCTCAGATTCTATTTTTGTTAGGCACTTAGTAGCAGGACTGTATAACATAGTTAGAAAAAAGAATACTGCAATATGTCCTAATTTACTTGATAATTCTTTTTTTATTTCATCTATATTTTTCACATTTTTTAATTCAGTACGATGTTTATATTTGTTTGTAATTTTTTTCCAATCATAACTTAAAAACTTCCATTCATTTAAAACTAATTTATTAATTTCAACTTTTAAATCATTCTTATATTTTTTTATTTCTTCATCATTTTTATTTACATATTCATCCATTATTTCAACATTATCACATAACATTTATAC
Source organism: Mucor irregularis B50 (assembly GCA_000587855.1). Classification (NCBI taxonomy): domain Eukaryota; kingdom Fungi; phylum Mucoromycota; class Mucoromycetes; order Mucorales; family Mucoraceae; genus Mucor; species Mucor irregularis. The sequence goes on from KK076434.1 coordinate 1,281,528, forward strand.
TTATTATACATATTCAATTTTGTATAATAAGATATGCAGATCAATTTCGAATCACGTGAAAATCATATTATAAATCAATTTTTTGAGTTTAATATTTATTTAGTAAATAATTAATTTAATGTCAATTACTATTTTGATCAACTATTAATGTTTGGTCTTCTTCAACATTTTGTTGTAGGTGATTATTACTGGTGTTTCCGTTATAGAAGTCGAGCGTACCCGTGACATTCACGTGATTTTGAGAGTTCGATCCGCAGGTTGTCCGGTGGTTCTGGCAGGAAGTACTTGGAGTGGTTGTCAAATTGAATATAAATGTGCCTGGATCTTTGACCTTTATCAAAATCATCTTTTGCATCTTTGGAACTTTATTTTTATCCTTTTTTAAAACAACTCTTATTTCAACAATCGAACCTTTAAACAAACTTATCACTTGATTTATACTTATATTACAACATACCGACAAAGCATCTACTCTTAAGAACTTGATACACTCTTACGCATTTACCTATTTAAGTTATAAATTTACATATAATTGACGCCTCTAACACGTGACTTTCACGTGAACTCACGTGAAATTTTACATATTAGACTTTCTACTTTATCTGCACGCTTCCTCGTGTGTACAGTTAAATTTTTGATAATGCTTTGTTAGCTTTTGTGTCTAAAATCATAATTGTTGCATACGGGCATACAAAAGCGTCGGTGCGGGACAACGACTCCCATGTAGTGACTACATGCACCACAAAAAATTTCACAATTACAAAATTGTTCGTACGCCAAAATTGACACTTATTAATTATTAAAATTTTCGGTGACATTTGCTGCAAACAGCAGTCACTATAGCAATCGTTAGTCACATAAAAATTTTATTGTCTTATTTTTGCGTGAAACGCGTAGAAATCAGTATATAACGTTATTAGTTTTTTGATCTAGTATAATGTCAAGGACTATTCGGGATTCTGGGACGTACACACTAGTTATAAATTTACATATAATTGACGCCTCTAACACGTGACTTTCACGTGAACTCACGTGAAATTTTACATATTAGACTTTCTACTTTATCTGCACGCTTCCTCGTGTGTACAGTTAAATTTTTGATAATGCTTTGTTAGCTTTTGTGTCTAAAATCATAATTGTTGCATACGGGCATACAAAAGCGTCGGTGCGGGACAACGACTCCCATGTAGTGACTACATGCACCACAAAAAATTTCACAATTACAAAATTGTTCGTACGCCAAAATTGACACTTATTAATTATTAAAATTTTCGGTGACATTTGCTGCAAACAGCAGTCACTATAGCAATCGTTAGTCACATAAAAATTTTATTGTCTTATTTTTGCGTGAAACGCGTAGAAATCAGCAAATATTTACGGGGTGCGCGTAGGAAAACTTTGAACTCGTTTTTCTCCATCAGAAAGGCCGCCGTTTAAATTTTTGAATTTTTTTTTTCTTTTTCTTCATTGTGACTGCATCCTAGTCAATCACGTTCCAAAATTATTACTTTATCAGTTCTCTTTTGTATTTTAAATATGTGGTGCATGTAGTAAAAATGGCCCTGTCCCTGTAAATTAGCCCTCTCCCCCATTAATAGAGCTTATGTTTACCACTTAGCTAAAAGGCAGAGTTATAATTGTTCAGTTTTTGATCTGAAGTATATGAGTATAGCTTTTTATATAGTGTCTATAGAGTGTTCTAAGAGTGTTCTAAGAGTGCTCTAAGAGGTCGCTTCGCTCCCTCTGATCTATAGAGAGCCACTACGTGCCTCTCTATCCCAAACTCTCGACCTCCCCATTAATAGAGCTTATGTTTACCACTTAGCTAAAAGGCAGAGTTATAATTGTTCAGTTTTGATCTGAAGTATATGAGTATATATTTGAGTATAGTGTATATAGAGTGTTCTAAGAGTGCTCTAAGAGTTCGCTTCGCTCCCTCTGATCTATAGAGAGTCACAAGTGCCTCTCTATCCCAGAGCATATGTTTACCACTTAGCTAAAAGGCAGAGTTATAATTGTTCAGTTTTGATCTGAAGTACATATCATGTCTGTAGCGATTTGGAACAATTTCGGAATCAATATATCCGAGTCGTTGCAGAAGGTTACATCGGAGATTGTTCAGGTTCTTCGACCAATAACTGACCAGACCAGCCTCATCTTCAGAAAGCCATAAACCAGTTTGGGCAACTCCTATCCCATCCATTTTGGTAATGTTGACAGTAAAGTCGCAGACAACTTGACGAGCTTTACCTGCTATAAGTCTCCAATTGATGTCCCTAAACATCGCTCGAACTTTAAATCAAAGGTTTATTCATCTCGAAGTGATGGAACACGGTCTTTGTTCGGTAAGAATAAGTTTTGAAAAAGAAGTCGGAGAAGCGACCGAAATTTTGATCGCCAATGTTTCCAGCGATAATCTTCCTCATGTTGTTCACAAATGCCTCGTGAAACTCCTCCTCAATATAAGTTCCACAAGCAGTTCGTTATTGCCACCACCTACTGATTAAATTTTCAAGGATATACTGAGACCCCGTGAATGTCTATTTGCCATTAACGACCTTTATAGCATCAGCAAACTTCCCTGCGAATACATAAAAATTGATATAAATTTTATTGCACGACGCATGAATTTTGCAACCTTGTGTACTCATATTTATTCGGTTGATTAGAATATTAAAATCTGTATCATGTCCAAGAGTCTATCCTATACTAGTAGATCCAGAATACTTCATTTCCATCAAAAGGTATCAGCAAAGCATACTTGAGTAAGACACGTTCGACAAAAGAAATATGTTTCTTTAAAAGATGTCGCTTCCACTACATCTCATGCGCTTCCAGCAGAAAACTGTAACCCCAGCAACGCTGCATATAGAACCCTTTGACTTGATAAGAAAGCTCGTTTTCAAGGAAAGAGGGCGTAAAAAAAATAAGAAGGGACGCCACCTTGAGCGCTTTTTCCATAAGTTCTCCAACCATATTTTTTTTAATACTTGGTTCAGCTGTATTTACTACTCTCTCAGCATGATCACCAGTACTGATCATTTTGTCGTCCTTCTGTTCCGAGTCTGGTGCAAATGCATCTGTAGCCATTTTTTCACCTACATCCTCTCTCTGCTGCACTCACTTGCTACATTCATTGGTGCTCCTTCTTTTTCCATTTCCACCACTTTACGGCCTTCGGTAACTTCTTCTTGGGCATGTTCCCATTGTTCTTCCTCGTCCTCTCTTTGTACTTGCTTATGAAGAAGTACTTACTTTTTATTTTGAAAAAGGCTGCAAAGCCTAGTTATAAACTACTTTCTTGGTTTCTCAAAGTAAACTTTGATACTGACAGGATTGACCACGAGAAGGTGAAAGCATATACAATCCCAAAATCTACAACGCAACTTCCACAGAGGAAGATTCGGCTAAAGATGGATAAAACACACATAGTTTGTAACCGTCTATTTTGCAAGTGTCATATTCCGAAAAGGCGTCGAGCTATTAAGTACAAAGTACCTTAACAGTCCTTCACCAGTCCTTTCAACGACCCATAACAGATAATAAACATCACAACAGAGGTAATACCCGAAGACCCAGTACTAGGCAATCACGATTACTTTTTTGAAATGTTATAATTAAGATCAGAAATGCTCTCATTCAATCATATCACATCAGTTGATCTATATAATCTGTGTTCTCCTTTTGATGGATCTTATTGAGATTAGCTACCTCAATAAGATATGGAACCACTGTTAAGAATATTCTCATTATTTTGG
>KK076434.1:1285846-1327033 GCA_000587855.1 Mucor irregularis B50
GAACATTGTAGAATGTTTAAAAAATAGAAAAACATTCGTCGCCAGCAAGGCTAAAGACGATGGGCGATTTATACGGTGTAATATGGGAACAATTGAATAGGAGATGAAAAGATGATTTTATTAAATTTAAGTTCAGATGATATTTATGGTAATATCTTCTAATAGAACATTCCCCGTTAAGATAAGTATAATAAATGTGATATGAAATAAATGTAAAGATAAAATATAATAAGAGACTTTTTAGAGTCGCATCAAAACCCAGTGGGAAAAAAGCTTGACTTCAGTAATTTCTTACTCGAAAAATGGTTTCATATGATAAGAGTGGATGTTTTGTAGACACTTGCTAGTTTCTTCGTTTTTAAGATTATAGCGAGTTTCAGAGAGTACTTCCGTTACTAGCCAAGGGCCAGACCAATCCATTGCTAGCTTCCGTGGACTTCTTTTACCTGAAATTTTGTTATTAAACAACATTACTTTCTCTTCGAGCTCGTATGTCTTGATGTCCTCTTTCATATGTAATTTTCTGGCTTCCAAGATTGCGTCAAAAGCAGATGTTAAGTTTTCGAGTAGATGTTCCGCGAAGTTTCTTTGCGGTGTTGTGGTGTTGCGATACAATGGAGGCAATTGTACTTCGGTGTTTCCGACCAAAGGAGTTCTAGCTCTTCGACCGTGCACCACTTCGAAAGGAGATGTTTGAATAGATGCGTGAAACATGTTGTTATAAACGAATCTTAGCAGTCTGAGATGTTCATCCCACTTAGTTACAATTGACTCTTGTCTTGTATAAACCAATAGCATTGTTCTAAGAGTTGCCATAAAGCGTTCAACCATTCCATTAGATGCTTGATGATGAGCTGGTGTAAATTGTAATTCCATCTCGCACAATGCCGCCAGTTGTCTGTTAAATTCACTCGTGAAGGTAGTCGCATTATCCAACATGACAATTTCTGGAACCCCATGCCTTAGGATAAATTGGTTGTAGAATGTTCTTGCTAACTCCATAGGCATTAATGATGTTACTGGAAATAATTCCACATACCTAGAGAACATATCGATCACCACCAAGATGTGCACGAAATCATTTTCTGATTTTGGTAAAGGACCAAAGTAGTCAACAGCCACTTTTTTGAATGGAAGATCCGATGCTGTAGTTGACAGTTGAGTATGTGAAGCACGATTTCCTTTGATTCTTTGGCACGTAATGCAAGCCCTAGTATACTTTGCGATCTTGTCATCCATGTCTTGAAACCAGTACCCAGCTTGTAATAGTCTGTGCTTGGTCTTATTCGCTCCAGAGTGTCCTGCGAACGTAGAATCATGGTAAAATTTCACAACTTCTTCAATCAACTGTGCTGGAACAACCTTGCAAACTTGATTTTTGTTTAAAATTCTTGGTTTGATGTTGACCTTATAGAGAACACCATTTCTTGTCTGAAATGATTTGTTGTTTTCTTCTTTCAGATCTTGCAGTTGTTGGTCTTGTTCTTGTTGGGCCTTCCACCAATCATTGTCTTGAATGTTGAAATTGTTGATTTCTATGACATTGACCGGATTTCGTGATAATTGATCTGCCACAAAATTGGTTTTGCCAGAGATATACTTAACTTCAAAGTCATACGATTGGAGAAAAAGACACCATCTCCACAGCCGAGGTTGTTTGTCTTCCGACGTGTTTAATAGCCATTGGAGTGAAGAGTGATCGGTGAAGACTGTGAAATGACCTGCTTCCAGATAGATTCGATGCTTTTTGATACCCCAAACTATGCTGAGTGCTTCTATTTCCCTGACTGAGTAACGTTGCTCATGAATTGTTAATGCTCTAGATGCATAAGATAGAGGGTAAGGATCTCCTTCATATCTTTGGCAGAGCACTACACCAATTCCAGCGGTAGCAGCACCATCTACATGTAACTCGAAAGGTCGGTTGAAGTCTGGTTGTTTCAATAATGGTATAGGTTAGCCAATTGATTTTTTATGTTGTCGAATGCTATTTGTTGTTCTTGTTGCCAATCAAAGTCCACGCCCTTTTTCTTCAGTCTTCTTAGTGGTTCTACCGTAATTTGGAATTGTGATATGAATCTTTGATAAACACCAAATACACCTAGAATTGATTCAAGTTCTTTCAAGTTCGTAGGTACTGGTAGAGCCAGAAGAGGTTTGATCTTGTCGAAGTTGGGTTGTAGACCTGCGCTGGATACAACAAAGCCTAGGTATTCTACACTTTCAACACCAAATTTTGATTTCGCTAGATTTAAAGACAAATTGGCTTCTGAAAGAGCAATTAATACATCTTCTAAATCTTTTAAATGTTTGTTTACTGAATCTGAGTAGATAACAATGTCGTCCAAATACGCTATAGCACACCGGTTTCTTAAAGAGCCCAAAACAATGTCCATGAGACTTTGAAAAAATGCTGGCGCATTCTTTAAGCCAAAACTCATAACGTTGAAGACATATATTCCGTTCGTTGTCACCAAAGCTGTTTTGTGTTTGTCATCTTCTTTGATCTTCATTTGATAATACCCTGATGCCAGATCAATCTTGGAAAATATGGTTGCTGCTCCCATCGATTGTAATGCAACATGAAGATTAACAAAAGGATTCTTTACCGTGACCGTTACCGAATTGAGCTTGACGTAATTACCACAAACCCTTATTGTGTTGTCAGGTTTTTTGACTGCAGTAACTTGAGAACCCCACTCGGTGTGAGTAACTCTGGATACAATGCCGTTCTTCTCCAATTCCGCGAACTTATCATCTATTTGTTGTTGTATCTCAGGATGATGTCTGCGTGCTGGTGTGTAAACTGGAGGTGAATCGCCTGTATCAATAGTAAATTCCATTAAGCTTGTAATTGATGGTTTGTTGTTATCTTTTGCAATTACTGAATCATATTTCTTCAAGAGTTTATCGACCTCAGGTTGAATACTGATTTGTCTGATCTGATAATGTCTCTCTGTGGGAAAATGATACTTAATGATATATCTTGCATTGTTGATGAAACATGATAATGTAAAGTCTTCAAAGTTCCACCTTGTTCGCCATCGATGAACTGTTGCTGATCCAATGATAATATTCTGTGTCATCTTCTCTAGAACGTTGAACTCCAAGATTTCACCAAAAATGTTAATTTTAGTAGTTCCAACTGTCTTATTAGAAAGATTATCCACATTGCTATAATATTGTGATTTAGACTTATCAATAGGTAAGTTAAACTGTTCAGCTAGTTGTAATGACATGCAATCCATCTGTGCACCAGTATCCCATAAAACTGAAACTTTCATTCCGTTGTACACTAGGTCTGAAATAGGATTAGTTTTATCAGATGACTTTTGTTGTTGTGTTAGGTTGACTGCACTGTAAGCCTCAATATGGTCCACTGATCGTACTGTAGGTGTATCGAGATTGACTGAATTTCTCTCTACTTCCACTGAGTTGACCTGACGCTCCTTCTTTTTCTTGCAATCAATGTTTCGGTGTAATTCCTGGCAATGTCCACAAACTGGCCTACCTTGTTTATCATATAAACGAGGTACATCGAACTTGTTTTGTTTGTTGATGTATTTTTTCGAGAACTTCCACTTTGAGTTACCACGCTGTTTACCTTTGCCAATGTGATCAATTTCCATTGGTTCAGGACCATTGTTGACACCAGTATTTGTTGCGAGAATTGGGTCAGCTGGCATGAGTTTAACGCCCAATTCCAAGCCTGCATTTTCAGTTATTTGAATTGATAGAAGAATAATTGCATCGATATCGACTGTTGGTGAATTAGCTAACAAAGTACGAACACTATCATGATATAATGATTGAATATATAATATCTTTTGAGAAGTCTCATCGATTTCATTATCTTGTAATAAACTGCGTAAATGTTTCCACTTAGCACTATGCAATTTAATAGTTTCATTCTTTGTTTGCTTCAACTTTTTTAACTGTCCTTTAATTTCTCGTGATTCCTCCAAGCTATTCTTTCCAAACTGATGATTGAGAGCTTCTGCAAATAATAGCCAAGATTGCTTCACTTCGATAGGAACAGTTGTTATCCAATTGCGAATTACTGTGGGCATAAAACGACCAATGATACGAATACATTCATTCATGTTTTCTACGCCTGAGAATTCTGCTTGTTGACGAAATTCAATGAGCCAAACTCTCATACTGTCGCCCAGTTTATATTCTGGCATGGTAATATCGTTGAGAATCTGTCTCGTGAAGTACTTTAAAATATTGTTGTTTTCGGGAGGTGCCGTTGCAATGTCCTCGACTACCTCTCTTAAAGTGTTGTTTATTTCGGATGTGTTGTCGCCCATATTGTGTTGATCTTTTCTGTTTAGTGTTGGTTTGGTAGCCTCACCATGTAATATGGGAACAATTGAATAGGAGATGAAAAGATGATTTTATTAAATTTAAGTTCAGATGATATTTATGGTAATATCTTCTAATAGAACAACGGCTCTGCGTGACTTCAAAAATTCATTCGTATTGATTCGTAAATCTTTTTTTCTTGCTTTTTTTTGTGGCTCCTCCCACTACGCACACACCACGCACACACACCCACACACACATATTAGCACACACACACACACACACACACACACGTATAAAATAAAAAGCATAGCCATTCCCTCTTGATCCCTTCTTTCTTTCTTTAAAACCAAACTTTTATTTTATTATTTTCCTCGAAGACCAACCTGTAGTGGTATGAACTTATTGTACTTATTATCTTTCTCCTCCGTACATTCACTAACCCTATCGTCAACATTTAGTTGGTTTCGTTGTTTTAAATAAAGTATATTTTATAGTCTGAATCCTATCTGAATTTTTTCAAGTACAAAAAACCGTCTCATAAATCAGTATAAAATTTGCCAAAAAGCAAACTCACAAATACACTCAAAATAAGCCCAAAAGATACAAAAGGCTTATTTGGACATAAAGTCTAAAATGTTTTCTACACATTTAGCTAAAAATCTATTTACACTAAGCCAAGTTGGCAATGTTCGTTTGAACCATTATGTGTGTATAGAGGTATAAGACTTGTATATAGCAAGGTATACGACGGCGTACTATTAATCAGTGATAAAAATAGCCTTATTGGTTGAATATAATAGATAGAAACCACTTGGTGTTGGAAAAGAGGACTGTCACTGGTATAATAATACTTATTTTGAAGAAATAGGTGGTGTTGACTCTATTCTTCACGGAAAACTCTTGCTTTCGCTAATTGAGAGTCCACAAACGTGAAAATGAAGCAAAGGCACATGAATATAAAGCCCGTTTATGAATATCAGCAGTATTATGCAGTAAGGATATAGGTAACTCGCATAACAAGAACTGCGTTATTATCTCGTAACCATATTGGGAAAGATGTTTACACGCAGTTTATTAATTTGTCAAAATAGAGAAAAAAGAGTGTGGTATCTATGCCTTGTTCCAATGTTGAATGAGCGTTAGCATCGAGGTGCGATTAGTCTATTTATATGTGTGCACTCTTAATTTGACTTCAAGTAATCTTTTTCAAGATGAACCTCCCCCCCCCATGGCTTCAAATCATTCTTTCTCTGTTTAACATTGTACGACGAAGCTGTGAATCACCCTGATACCTACACATCTAATACACCCTACTCACCATCAATTTTCAAAATTAATCCTATCCACATCCTGCTTCCTTTAATCTACACACAACGCTAGTAAACGATTTCTGCCAGATCTCAACAATCGCTCCCCTTTGATATCACTCAGCTGTACCAAGTGCCTATATTCCTGAATTGATCTACGTTTCCTCCTTTTCAAGCAAAACTAAAAAATCCACAAAACAAATCTACTGACGAATCCATTACTCCTTTCAGAGAATGTTGTTGAAGAAAGGTACGTTTGATATTTAGAAGTGGGCTTGATGGAAGGGAAAAAAGGTTTAGATTATCCTGTATAATAGTTGCCAACTTCGATATTCATAATGTTACTCTCAACTCCACAATTACTCGACTCCACAATAATTCAAGTCCTCAAACAAGCTTCGTTTTGCATAGAACAATTACAGAGTGAGTCGTCCTTCCTTTAAATCGATGCACTCTTCGATCGGGAAATTCCCAAGTAGTTGAATGTTTAGTCCAGATGTGTTGTTGACCCCATTGTTCTCCAAAATGAAGGGTCAATATTCGTACACATAACTTGTCCAAATAAAAAAGGTTTAGTGATTCCAAACATAATGAGTACGTCAAAACATTTGAGCTGGCTTCGTTATTACTCGTGTTGAAGGTAAACAATAGAATTATACACTCACGTATATATATCGCTCTTTGCATACTCTATTTCACTGTGCTAATTTCAATGAGGTTAATTATACATATTGTAAAAGGTGAATCTTGTAGAGGGTATATGGTTGATTGTCACAGTGAAAGCAGCTTGCTTACTCCGTTTAAATAAGTCTTTTCTTGCAGTCAGAATTGAGCGCTTTTGAAGTGGTAAGGGTGAAGGGTAAAAAGAGAAAAATAATTCAGGCACCTCTTTATCAACTCTACCTGCAGACTTTTAGCTTGACTCAAGCACGTAAAAAACAAACTCACCAAAGTCAGAAGAAATACTTGATCTGCTAAAGTAATTTATAAAAAGTTCATCGCTATGTTCATCGCTATGCATCGTAAGGCAGTTAAGTCAGTTATACACTACCACTGCTATTTCAGCCACTTGTCTGTGGAATCTAGCACTTGCAAGAAATCAGCACGTATAGATTCTTTTGAGACTGATCTACTACTTGCTTATGTCTTGAAGGAATGCAAGTATATTCTTTTGACCGTTGAAACAAATTACCTAACTTTAGCTCGAGCCGATTTACTAAGCTTCTATTGAAGCACTTGCGTCAAAAAGTATCAAGGAAGCAAATTGATTCTATTTGGATGACACACATTAGAGTTGAGAGGAACAGGTACGTTGATTAGGTAGAAAACATACTTGATCGTTATATGGAGAAAGAAGATATTTACATGAAGATTTGCGCACTTATTGTGATCAAGGGTATCGATATATATTGTATTTGACAACGATACCAACAAATTTTGATCAATGATGGATTATTGTTTGAATCAAGTTTAGTCGCAGGGTATGGCAAGGATAAACAACTGTACTAACAGACAGGTAGCTTAATTTTGCAATGGCTTTTAAGGAGTAATTGCAAGCTCATTTGTAATCTTTTACTTTATTGTGTGTACTACCTTGATTGAATACTCTAATCCACAGATGTGGAATGTGGCTGGAGAGGGAGAAGCAAAGGGACAGGTACTGGAGCTTCGTTGGTATAGAAAGACATAGTGGATGATGATCTACAACAATCGTGGGTAGGTCTTTGTCGTGCCGTATTTTCCTAATTGGTTGAGCTATCCTTTCGTCTGAGAAGAAGAAGACGCAGGTCATCTCAATAGTAAAGCCAACAGTCCTTATTTTACCATGTTTTCTCCTCATTTAAAAACACTCTTGACTCACTCTAAGAACTATTTTCAGGACTTGATGATTATCGCCTGTCAGTCATCTCTCTGGATACCAAGCCTCCTCTTTTAGTAACGCAAGGCAAACAGACTTTACGTCTCTTTAATCCTAACTATAACATGATCGTCTTTGGACTGGTACCTGAATTTACTTGGCGAATCAGCAACTCATGATTATCCAAGCTCAATCCTCTCCTTCTATTATGCCAAATCCATAACATCCCATCCAACTCATTTACTGGCCTATTATCAAAATAATAAGAAGGTTAGATCAAGGGGAAAAGGTAGTTCATTATTAACAAACCTTAAAACTCCCACCAAAGAATACAACGATCTTTTAGTAGCAAAGTATCTTCAACTTTTAAGCAATAAAAGTGTCCAAAAGCAAAGCGTCCTCTTCACGAGAGCTTCTCTGTGATTTCCCTTTTGCAGCTTTTTTGTATTAAAATAGTCTCCAAACCCTCTACTGAATAAATACTGGTAGTTCACTCGAGCGCTGTTAACGAAAGCAAGTAAAAATCCGTCGCCAGTCCAGTTTTCTACTCATCTTTTATTCAAAGCTGTTGGGTTCATTGTCAAATACAATAAGAAATAATCATCCTTCCAACGACCATAGTAGAGCAGAATTCTTGCTAAGTTTTTTTTTCTCCATATCAAAAGTAAATACCTTTTCACATAATCAGCATGCCACTCTTGGCTCTGATATAAACCATCCAATAATGTCAATTCGTTTCCCTCATACTTCTAGTCATAACTGCTTGAATAAAAAGTTGGTGATTCGTCTCCCCTTGAATTAAAGGACTCACTTCATCGGCCAAAAGAGTACTTACATACATTCTAAAACATGATCAAGTGCTTAATTATACTTGAAAGGGTTTGAATGTATTGCTTTCATTAAAGTAATGGTCACTTTGAAAAAGTGGCCACAATGGCGAGTCTTGTCCTTTTAAAACGGTTTATAATTAACTTGATTACTTTACACTGCATAGCGTTGAATCTCTCATGAACTGCTTCTACACGTTTTATTCTTCTTCTTTGTTCTGTAGCTTTAGTAATTGTGTTCCTCAAGTGATTGAGTCAAGTTGCAACTGTATTTGAAAAATCAAGAAAAATTAAAGAAAAAGGTTAAAGGTGACACTTGTACCTGAGCTGCATTTTACCTCCACCTTTTCTTAAATTTTTTCTTCTCGACTAATTAGCGCTTCACTTTGCATCCAAGACGATGCTTCTAAGCAAATAAAGTAAAGCTGTTTGCTCTCACTGCAAAAACCGACTGTATTCTCTTTTATTTGATTTGGTAGACTCTCTTATAATTAACCCACAGTCAATATATGCAGCGAAACAAGCGAGTTAAGAAACTGAATAATCGTGAGAGGTAATCGTTATACTTCACCTACAACACTAGCAATGATTTTACAATGTCAATTGTATTTTAATTGCTACGATGCATTTGGTATCCCTGGAGTCAGTGAGCTCTACGTATTGGAGTAACGCATACGACAGAAGATCTTTCTTTTTGGAGGTAAACAGACTTAACAACACAGTTGGGTAGTGAATAATTAATGGAGTACTTTGTGATCTTTTGGATTAAAGAACACATCAAGGAAACGATAGACAACTTTTCAATTATTTTGTGCAGAAAGGAAGCAGATATTTCATTGTTGAGTTGATTATGGTATGCACTATGAATATGGGAATCGACAAAGGCTGGATAGACGTTTTTTTTTTCATCATATGCAGTTCTAGCCACCAAAAACACTTGGGTTGAGCAACATTGGATATATTAGTGGATCTGTTAGCTTTGGTGGGATAGGAGGAAAATGGAATTGACAAAGCACCGTTGGCTACTTGAAAAGAGGAGTTATATCAAAGTGGAGCGATTTTTGGGATCTGGGAGAGAGCTTTTATTAGCGTTGTGTGTGGATCATTGGAAGTGGTGCGTGGATTGGATCCATTCTGACAGGTGATAGTATGTCGAGAAGGTTATTTCACACAAAGTTCTGTGTATGGATGGACGAAAAGGTAATAGTAGGTATATTGGGTGTATTGCGTGTGTTGCGTGAGCATTAATGCAAGTGCTTGTATTTAAAGAACTTGCAATCTTTTAAGCTATGAATAAAATTATAATTATTTTACTTTCACTACAAGTGTTGTTCTTTGTCTACATAATTGATTAGCTATAAGAGTTCTGTGACATCTATTGCGTTTATAGTCTTTGCAAAGGATATTTCCAAAATATATGGATGACTTCCAAAATCAAAAAAGGTAAAGGTGGTTCCAACTTAGGTATACACATGATAAATTGGTCTTTGCAATAGAGGAAGCGTGTTCCTCATGCGTATTTTATAGAGGAAATTTTCATGTAATTGCATCTTTCTCTCTCTTTCATTAAGTTTTCTTTTCCTTTTTTTTTTGTTCGTATAACCCATCTCTTTCACATATTTTGAAACTTGTCCATGCAGTGATTAGAGTATGTACAATTAGTTCACAAGAAATGATAAACTACTCTATTGATAAAATATTACTTTTTTCTTTATATAACCAGATATCATTATGCCAGGTGGTTTATTCTCTTTGTCTCAAGTAAACTGCTCTTTTGAAGTTTTGCTAGCTAGATCAATGAGTATACACCGGTGCTTACTGGAGCAATTCTGAGGAACCTGATAGCAGAAGGAGCCTAGTCTTAACAAGACCTTGGCAAAGGAACATCATGGGAATTTTGACGGTGGTCAAATCAAGTACTATTTGATAAATTCTTGTATTGAGAGTCTTTTTTCAAAAAAAAAAAAAAAAAACGCAAATGTAAGCATCTCCGGTTCTTGTTTTCTTTTTGGACCATGTTGTATTAACAGTTTGTATTAGTCTTCCCTCAATAGAAGCACGACGAGTGACTTTTTCGTCAAAGGTGCATTTGCCCTTGCGAACAACGAATCGCAGATACGAAAAGAGGGAAAAGTAAGTTGAAGCAAAAAAAATGTACCATACATGCACCTGTTCACTTATTGCCAATCTTACAAAGTGGATATAGACACAATGCATTCTTCTAAAGGTAAGAAGCTTTTTTATTTGTCGATCTCATTCATCATATTGATACAGTAGAAAAAAAATCAGGGCTTGATTGGCTGCGTGCAACTGCTGCATTTACTCAGAAGAGGGTGATCCTGTACTTCACACGAAGTGCAATGTTAGGGCCAAAAATGGGTAAGTACAAAGCAATGAAATTACGTATCAATATCTGATGTTAACTATTTTACTGTAAAGGTCTCCGTTGAACGTAACATCTGTCACGGTCATGACTTCTTTGAAACCAGTGAAAGAAATCGCCATGTGGGTTCCCCAAGGATGGTTTCAAAGTGGAACGCATCTTTTTTTTCCAGCAAAGAGAGAAAATTACCTTACGTCAGTATTCATTTCTGGCAAGATTTATACAAGACGCCATCAAAGAGGATATTGATATTTTGCCTCTGTTCATTTGGAGTTACAGCACGAACAACGCAGCACCACATGAGCTTAAACTGATTCGCGCCGCCAAGTTCATGTTTACTCGTTTTGTAGACACATGCACGTCTGTTCTACCGCCCTCCTCCGCCAGCAAAAGGGATTACGAACGAATGTTTTGGGTACGTTATATTGTGCCTATCTTTGAAACTTTTTCAAATGTTAACTATTTTACTGTAAAGGTCTCCGTTGAACGTAACATCTGTCACGGTCATGACTTCTTTGAAACCAGTGAAAGAAATCGCCATGTGGGTTCCCCAAGGATGGTTTCAAAGTGGAACGCATCTTTTTTTTCCAGCAAAGAGAGAAAATTACCTTACGTCAGTATTCATTTCTGGCAAGATTTATACAAGACGCCATCAAAGAGGATATTGATATTTTGCCTCTGTTCATTTGGAGTTACAGCACGAACAACGCAGCACCACATGAGCTTAAACTGATTCGCGCCGCCAAGTTCATGTTTACTCGTTTTGTAGACACATGCACGTCTGTTCTACCGCCCTCCTCCGCCAGCAAAAGGGATTACGAACGAATGTTTTGGGTACGTTATATTGTGCCTATCTTTGAAACTTTTTCAAATCAGAACCATTTATGGCGAAAGAAATCGATGGCCCAAAATTTTCGAGATCCTGTGCTATTTGGAAATGGAGTTACAGAAACAAAAGCTGGTGTACGAGGTTATGGAAAATGAAGAACAAGGAATGATTACAGTGCCTCCAGCAAACTCGCTCAAGAACAAGCTGCCAACGGACATTGAGTAACTCTCTCTTCTCTCAAAATAAATTGAACACACTCTAAAATCTGTAGCAATAAAGACACTTCATAGCCTAGCAATTGACAAGTATTTGAATTGTAGCTCGTTTTAAATCGTTGTAGCTCGTTTTAAATCGTGGTAGCTCGTTGTAGCTCGTGGTAGCTCGTTTTAAATCGTTTTAAATCGTTGTAGATCGTTGCAGCTCATTTTGAAAAACCTCAGACTGTTTACAATGAATCTTGAGTACTCATATAATAACACTCTTGACTCACCCTAAGAACCATTTTCAGGAATTCATCAATAATATCAGTCAGTTGTCTCTCTAGATAGAAAGCCTTTTCTTTCAGTGCTACCATCATATCCATCCACAACGCAAAACAGGCTTTACATCTCTTTGATCCTAACTATAACATGATCGTCTTTTGACTGGTACCTGAATTTACTCGGCGAATCAGCAACTCATGATTATTCAAGCTCAATCCTCTCCTTCTATTCTCTATTATGCCAAACCCATAACATTCCATCGAACTCATTTGATGACCTATTTTCAAAATAGTAAGAAGGTTAGATGAGAGAAAAAAAACTAGTTTACTATTAACAAATCTTAAAACTCCCACCAACGAATACATCGATAATGCAAAGTGGTTGACTCTTTTTCAGCTCTTAGTAGCAAAATGCCTTCTTCAACTTTTAAGCAATAGAAGTGTAAAAAATCAAAGCGTCTTTTTCGCGAGAGATTCTCTGTGATTTCCCTTTTGCAGCTTTCTTGTATTAAAATAGTTTCCAAACTCTCTACTGAATAAATACTGGTAGTTCACTCGAGCGCTGTTAACGAAAGCAAGTAAAAATCCGTCGCCAGCCCAGTTTTCTACTCTACATAACTATTCAAACTTGTTGGAGTAGATTATTACTTGAGTACTGCATTCAACTTAAAAATTTTCGTGAGTTCAATCGAACTACTGCTGGCTTTTTTTACTCGATTCCTCAAGTTGTTATAAATGAGTTTGGAAGATGATCACTTGCGAAGATTCAACTAACGTTAGCTTTCTTTTATTGTGATTGAGTATTTCGCTACATGTATTTAATAGAATACTTTATCAAAAAAGTAATTCCAACAACGCCAATTCTTGACTACGTTTTCTCTAAAAATGAAAAGGTGTGGCGAATACTTTACTTGATAAAATGTGAGGGGGAAAAGGTATCTTGGGTGCACAAGTGAAGAAAAAAGAGCGCTTTTCTAGCAGGTAGTTTATTTCCTAATTTGGAGAAAAGTTTCAACTTGGCTACTTTCTCCAAATTAGGAACTAAGTTGCCAAATGTTCTCGATGGAAGGAGAAGAGCTTGCGTCAAATACAGGAAAACTCACCATCAATATTTTGCATAAAGCGACATTTTTTTTGCCCTGCTTCAGTTTTATTTGAGTTGAAATAATTTAATGCTTCTTGCTTTGAAGTTGTAAAAAAGGAAATTTTATCACCAGAGCGCTTCTCTAAAAGCAACAAGTCTTCCGTTCAAAATAAGGTATGCAATATTACGCTCACTGACACAGCTGGAGTAAGTGATTCATTCAGCCTGTTAGACGATTAATAAAAATAGTATGAGGACAGTGTGGTGGGAGCTCACTCGAGTAAAATACATGAACATAAATACTTCGAGTGCATTTTATTTGATACATAGAGAGAAGAATCCACGTACAGAGAAAGGAGTACAAAAAAGCTTTTCAAGTTGATTCATAAACTTCAAAATTTTCGGGATTGATCTGTCGTCCTTTTCCTATATTCTGTCAAACTAGTTTCATAAGACACCATGAAGCATGTAAACAAATTCGCGCATTAGCGTGCCCCTGAGCTTCGTTTTACCCTTTTTTTCCTAGACCAAAACATTCGCAACCAATACCTGCATTTAACAGAAAAGGTATTCATTGAAAAGAATGCTCACTTGCAATGTGGCAAGTACACTCACAATCTTTTACATATTCAGCAAGTCTTTTTATAATAAAACGGAATGTGTGAAATAACTTGGAAACAGAAAGAGCAACGAGAGTTGAATGACTGAAAAGGGGTAACTTTCCTTCTTGTTCAACTAACTACTATTCACCTCATGCAAGAAAAGGAAAAGCAGTTCGACTGCTCTGATAGAGATTAATCACCAAAACTTAGTACACTTTAGTCTCTTGAGCTATGGACACAGGCAGATTCGTTTTTTGCAGTTGGGTAGAAGAAAGCAACATGTCGAAAAGAGTATACAGGAAAGGCGGAAGGGTTCTTCCTTTTCTTCTTGGAGGAAGCACGCTCCCATACTGCTGCACGGAAAAGACAAGAGAAAGTAAGTGCTGAATCGACGTTTCCATCAAAGCAGGTTCAGAGCGTCAGTGTCACATTTATGCATATATGCAGATGGGTAAAAATTACATACTTGTGGGAAGAATATGGGAGGAACTGAACACTGGGCTGCAGCTGCCGCAATAAATCACCTGAACGAGACTATCGATGGAGTATGAAATATCTGAGACTTAAGACATATCTTCTTCCAGCGTTGCATGTGAATGCAAAGAAACAAAAATTGAAAGTAACCAGTAATCTTGAAAATGATACCATGTTGGCGAAGTTATTATATTGAACAATTTTCATTAAAGTAATTAATACACTGACATTGAACATGGGGATTTTAGATATGTACGTGGGGCTGAGAGCTGTAGAGGAAATAAACTTTGGTTTTGGTGTGTGCTTTCCATCGTTGAAATTGGTGATGATGTATGTCCTTCTTATACTTTACAAAGACTCTGTGCAGCTTTATCACCAAGCTGATTAATCGTATTTCTGTTTCAATAAACTGGACTTCTAACTAGATAAATGATCTATTTCTAAGTGGTTGTGGTTAAAAAATGTAATGAAAGTGATGACAATATCGAAGAAGGACAAATAATTCAATCGCTTCGCTTCTTTAAACTATTTTTATTTTGCAATTTTTCACTCGAAGAAAAATGTAATTCAGCATCCAATAAATGTATGGAATAATTTAAGTATATTCCTAATGTCTCTTTACTACAACTGGGGAAGCACAAGGGTTTCTGATAAACGATTTACCGTCATTCATGTTTTCCTTGTTATTAATTGCTTCATATATTTTGTCCTTCGTTTGCTCCATAATCACCTTAAAAATAAACCAAATTAAAGAAAAATCTGAGCAATGAAAAAATGATCATACTTACCCTGATTTGGTTTAACTTTTGCACGATGTTTGGTATCAACATAATGTCATCAACGTCAGGTCTAATGAGGAAAAAGCTATGCAGTTCTACCATTCTATACTGTCCATTGAAGCTTAAATCCATTTTAAAGGTTGATACTTTGTTATCTATTAAAAAAGATGAGTAAAGAGATGCAATAGAAACTTTGAATATTTTTACCCTCTACCAGTAAACCCAATACTTCTGGATTTTTAACGTTATGTGTGATCAACTTGTTAAGTGCCAGCTGCATTTCTTTACCCAACTTTACTAAATCCTTCTCTAGATTGCCGTTGCTATAATTTCCATGCTTTTTCACTTCTATTAACAACAGCTCAAAGTTGGTTACTGACAACGGATTGATAAAGATAGCTAAATCGGGTATCATAATTTGACCGTGAGTTGACGTTGGGCACATTCGATATGTCATCCTATTGTTGAAAATTTAGTTAGCTGGTGTTATGTATTTATGTAAAGCTTACCACTCAAACTTGATATCTTCGTATCGTGATATAATGATGTTATGAATGAAAGGACGAATTATTTCAATTATTATATTTGATAGAAAAGGTATTCATTGAAAAGAATGCTCACTTGCAATGTGGCAAGTACACTCACAATCTTTTACATATTCAGCAAGTCTTTTTATAATAAAACGGAATGTGTGAAATAACTTGGAAACAGAAAGAGCAACGAGAGTTGAATGACTGAAAAGGGGTAACTTTCCTTCTTGTTCAACTAACTACTATTCACCTCATGCAAGAAAAGGAAAAGCAGTTCGACTGCTCTGATAGAGATTAATCACCAAAACTTAGTACACTTTAGTCTCTTGAGCTATGGACACAGGCAGATTCGTTTTTTGCGGCTGGTGTTATGTATTTATGTAAAGCTTACCACTCAAACTTGATATCTTCGTATCGTGATATAATGATGTTATGAATGAAAGGACGAATTATTTCAATTATTATATTTGATTCAGATTCTTTGTTGCCCGAGCTCATGAAGAAATTAAGCAGTGCAGACACTATTCTTGTCGCCATCTTTCCATCCTGGTCTTTACATCCTACTCTAATATCATCGATACCATCGCTTGCTAACTCCTCGCTTGATTCCACTTGTAACAACTGATTCATCTTAAAGCAGCAAAGCACCATATCCTCTGACACCTTATTCAGGCCTGCTTTTACGTCTAGAGAGCCCATAACCAGAGACTTTTCTTTTGGATTCATCTTTGATAATACGGTGGTTCGACCATTACAAAGCAAGAAAATAAACGACAGCGCTCTGAAGAAATAGAATGTTAATGGGTGTAAAATAAGTAGCATATAGACAACTCACAATGTTCGTGCTTCTGATAAGCTTTTTCTCATCTGAGCCCCTTTGATGCTATCTGCACGGTAGCTTTGTAAAGCGCTGGTCATATTGATATCTTGTACCATCCACTGCGCAAAGTAAGATTAGTAGAGTTCAAAAAATTTTCTCTTCTAAAAACTCACCGGAGTATCATCCTCGCTTCCAAAATCATTATCTTCATAGGAGCTACTGATATATACCTTCAGATGCTTTGACTTTCTATTATTCTCTGCACTATTCCAGGACCAATCAGTGCTGTCATTCTCGGATAATGGTCGTTTCTTCAGAATATCTTGGAGGGAATAAACTTAGTACAAGTTATAATGAATATAGTAAGGTACACATACTTGCTAAGGTTTCAGAAGAGTCGCAGTGGACATCGCCAATAATAGCAAGTCCATTGTTCGTCTCAATTCTTAAGGTGTTTCCATTCGTATTAGTGTTATCGTCGAGTCTTGGGTTGGTATTGACTAAATCGGCCTTCACTTTCTGTAAAAAGAATGAACAAAGAGTGGACAATGAGTCAACAATACAGCCATTCGCTAAAAGAAATCTACTCTTACCTCCCAGTTTTGTAAAATCCTCAGCGCCTCAGAACACTTTGCTTGATCCTCCGAACTTGAATCTGGAGCAAGCATGTCGCGTAACTGAATTTTCAAGATGCGTAAAATTTGACGCGCTGAATTTTGCGGTTTATCTTTTTCAAGGGCTTCATATGCGTCTTTTAGGCACCAGTTATTAACATCTGTATCCAAGAAATAATTCGAGGTCATCGCTAGAAACCAAGTTGGTCGCTTGGGGCTGTAAAAAGAAATACAAAGATTTTTTTTCTTCGATGCAGTATGCATTATTTGCGGTTATTGAAGTTTTCAAATTCTAAGGTTCTGAGGTTTAAACCATAAAAGAAAACGGAGAAGTAACCCTTCGAGCTAGAGATGCCTTTCAAATTTTAATCGAGAAGAGCCAATTTGTCAAGATAAATTCACTCTATTATGATAAATTCACTCTATTATGAGGGATTGAGCTCATAGTAAAGACGGTATTCGGAGACGGAATACCTGCTTACCTGTGTTTTACTTGTTTGAATTATCACAACTGATTATTGTGAGCTTAAAACAATTAGAAAGGCAATTTTCACTAGTTATTTTTCATTTTTCTTAAGAACTTTAAATGATTTTTATATCTCGCTTGAACTTGGGATACTTGATAGTATATCAAGCTGATTTCGCTGGTAATTGATGTAATGCATAATAGATGTCTTTCAACCACCGATTTTCAAGACCAGACCAGCGCTACGTCATATGAATCGGACTGCGATGGTACACGTCATTGGTACACGTCATTAGTAGATTATAAAAAGGGAGAAAAATGTAAATTCGTAATTCTCAAAGGTTTCTTTTCTGTATAAAACAGTGGTAAGCATGGTCTGCATTTCGTCCCGCATCACACCACTGGGGGTCTCCATATAGCATGGTCTGCATTTCGTCCCGCATCACGTATGGATAAGCTATTCGCGTCTGGTGGACTCTGTTGAATGAGTTTAATCTCTTTTAACAACAACGGTAGCATGGTCTGCATTTCGTCCCGCATCACGCCGTTGGGAGTCTCCATACAGCATGGTCTGCATTTCGTCCCGCATCACGTATGGATAAGCCACTCGCGTCTAGTCGACCTCATCCAGTTCAGAAACCAGTTTTTTTTTTCAAAATAAGTATCTTTATCTAATCAGTTTAATTTTGAATTAACAGTTTTGCTGCATCTATTCTGTAGGGGTACTTTGTAAGCTGCCATGACTAGATGGTTTCCTCTGTAAAGCAATAACGTTCCGCAAAGATTACAGTATCGGCCAAACTAACCCGCAGCATTTGTGCTTGTTGTTACATTATATAGTTCAATTTAAGAACTTTCCCCTCCCAGTACTCACACCTAAGTGAATCCATAACGTTTCTGTGGCTAGTTGTAATTACACGCTCTTGCTGTTTGATTCTTTTAAATTCAAAGCTTACTTGGGAAGTCATTAAGTTTTATTTCTGCAATAAATAAAGCACTTTATTCGTGAAGCACAACTATTGCTATAACCATAACTATTCTTTTTATCTGTTGCTTAATCACCTTTCTGTCATTTTTGCTGTGGTCTAATATTAGACCAGGACCAATACCGCAATCTAAAACCCTAGCTATACTTTTCAAAGCAACATAGAAGGAGTTTGCATCGATAGTTAATGGTGATGATATCGAATATATTCTCGCTTTTGCTTGCTTTTCTCTCAGAAACAAGCACACGGTGTTATAAGATAAATATTATTAGGGACTACGTACAAATATACAGAATTATTCCAATGTGCAGACGTTTTTGATATTTACAGCAATCGAACGTGTCAGCTGCGCAGAGCTAAGAAAGAATCCACCAAATTTAAACGTAGTAGCGCAATGGATCCCAAGGCATCGAGATATCAATATAAAATATTTAAAGCAGATACTCAAGTTGCTAAGTTTCAATCTGCGCACGCTATTTGATTTGTGTATATCCAATTTTCAAAATTATTCTTTGTCTCGCTCTTCAACCTGTTCTAGATCAAAGGAACTTATACTATTTATTCAAAAGTATACTGACAATGAGATAGTTCTAATTACTTCTGCGTCACTGTTGTTTAATTCATTGATCATCATAAACATCTTCTTACTGTATTTGATTGTTTGATATCTTCTTCAGAATTTGAAACCTTTTATTATTTTTTTTGGTCATAAGAGGATACTCGGTATTGCCCCTTGATCAGAAAAGAGTTGGATCTTGTCGCATTAAACACATTTAATCCGTTATTTACGAGGTTGACATTGACGTGTTGGTCTTTCTCAAACGAATTAACAAATGTCAATTTTTTTTACGAGAATTATTTCCTTAAATATGTAGTTAACTGCTTAGTCTTGAGGACTTATGTAAAAGCCTTTCAAGTGATGCGTTCTTTTCAAATTTAATTTGTTGATTCATAAGATAAACAATTTGCTTATGATCAAAAAAACTGGTAGTAAAAGAATAGGAGAGTTGCTTTTCTCCCCTTTTTATACAATATCACTACTAACCGTATAAGGAGAGTTTTTTTTTTTTTTTTTTAATCTTGCTATTTTCGTATGTACACCTTCTCCAGCTTGAGTTTCAGTGAGGCTTTTGCGACAACAAACTGTAGACACCGAAAAACCAATCAATCAAACGTGTAAATAAATTCGTACGACAAGAGAGAGGAACGTCTGGGATCTTTTTACATTTCATCTGGCGTATTTTTCTTATTGGATGGGTGATCTTTTCTTAGTATATGTACATATGACAGATAATACTACGTATTTGGAAAAATGAGCGATTGATGTCAACAAGTCTCACATCCATTTATTTGCTTGTGATTTATTTAAAATTGTTTTTTCTGTAACTGGTATGCGACTATGCATAAACTTCTACGTATCAACTTTAATACGTAACAAACGCACTAATTTAGTTTTAAGAACTGCATTTACGTAGTAGGACATCCATATTCTTCCAAAGCGCAAAGTGACAAAGAGAATTTAAAGAACGTTAAATATGAGGCCTAATCGTTGAAGAGGTCAATTTTCTTTGGTGCGTATAGTTGCTCAACCAACCTAATCTGCTGTTTGTTTGCGGTGTTCAAGGCACTGGCCAGTGACTTGTTGTAAATTTTGATTGTATTTATGCTTTAGTGAATAAGCAAACTACGTCTCTTGATTATTTTGTTGAATTACTTCATTTGCTGTCGTCAAAACTAAGCACTTCCTCTGTTAAATCATTCAAAATATCATTCTTCATGTCATGGGCTGCAAGTGATTGTCGTTTTTAAGGAAAACGGGCTCGTTGCTGAGGATTCTTCCCCTTTATAGCTTTTACTAAAATACGTATACCCATCAATTTCGTCTATGTACGTTTCCAGTAGTCTTGATTCAATAAGCGAATTTTACATGTGAATATCACAGTTTCGAAGTTGATGAAAATGGCGTTCGTCAATACTGTTCTGAATGTTGAAGTAATCGATCTTGCAAGCACCTTTACGGAAAAGTGAGATATTAATAATTCCCCTCAATCATATGATCTTCTATCTCTTCTACGTACCAGCATTTTTAATAAGATTCTTTCAATGCTTTAATAGCTTGGGAACCTGAATTATGCGTTTTTCAAAGAAAATGAAACATTTTTATTATTAGAAAAATCTTTTTTCCCTCTTTAAACTGGCGAGCAAGTGCTATCTGACTCCATTGTTAGGACCTTCCTAGATAAATTTACGAATATCTTTTGTCTTAGTATTCCAGTAGTATAAGCAACTTTGTAAAATGTGTTTGAGTGAGCTGAGCTAAGCAACCACCAAGAAAATGATAGCGAAATTGTTCAAGGACCTTTGAGATTCTTGTTTGTCGATTATTTCCTTGTAACAATGAGTTTCAGAGGGGGTATAAGAAGCCTAGACTTTCACAAATTGTTTAATAATGTCTTTCTATGCAACTACTATGCTTTTATATATGTGAGAGTCGACGTGAGTGTTACTTTCAGCAAGGAGTCCTTAGCAGCATCCCTTAAGATTTGAGACTTAATAGTACATTCAAATGAACACTGATTGAAGAAAATGTATTTAATTGAAAATGAAATCGTAATCACTTTTTATGTAATCAGCAAATTGATTTATTCCAATGACGCGCATATGATACGTAGTAAATGTGATTTAGAAAACAGGCTGAATAAGAGACCATTGCACAATAAAGTCACTAGCTTACGTAGCACTGCCATTATTACTGTCTTTGCCATTTGTAACAGTTACTGCTGCCGCACTAACTTTGATCTCTCTCACACTCTCTGTTCTAATAAAACTTATTAACATCATTGTCAAAAGCGGAAAATATCGCCGTCCTTCAAGTGATCACAATCAGTGCACAAGGCTCCATGTTGCTGTTTTTTTTTTCTCATGGATAGCGAGTAAGTTCCTTCGTGCAAAGTAAAACATCATATTATACTTAGCTCTTATATAGACTGTTCAAAACCGTCTTCGTTCATTTTCCCATACGTTTATTCATGATTGCTGCAATAAAAGGTCGGTAGTTTCACTTCCAGAGAATGACTCATTCGGATCGTCAAGAAGTTCCTTTAATATAAGTCATCGCTATTGATATTCTCAGAAGTTGAATGCGTTGACTTGAAACAGACAATGCATTGTAAGAGCAAGCGGTTGCAAAGTCGAGTCTTACTTTTCCATAGAGGATTATACTTCGTGACTTGAATACTTTACGGTGCATGGAGTTAAAGCTCTTATTGGCTACATGTAAAGACTGCGCTCTTCTTCATACTATAATTTTGATGGCTCGTTCTTTTAAATATGTAGTTTGATTTCTGCATAAAAGAGGTTCCTGAATTAACATATTTTTTTTTTTCTTCTTTTTTTCTCACCGATAAAAAGTGCCCCACTATCATTTCGAAAGAGGATGTGTTCAATCAAAAAAAGCATGCTACTTCTACCGTAAGATTGAACTATATTCTCCCTATTAGATTCGCCTTTTTCATTTTGTATGATCAGACTCGATGGAATAAACATACTGGAACAAAGAACACAAGGAGCTCAATACGAGATCTTATTGTTAATTCAATGCACCGCAAACAAAATGGAGCAAGATCAGCAGTCTATTAAATACTACGATAGACTTGCTATTCTAGTTAGCGAGTCTCGTATATTCAAACCTTGTACAAGTGCGAATATTGATCCTTCTTTTCAAAGGATATTGAAGTTAATGGCGCACCAAGTACATGGCGATTAATCAATACAGCACCTGGGGATCAACTCGAACGAAGGAAGCATCGTGTTAAAAGATGGAATACTCCTCAACTGTATTTTGCAAAAAGGATGCTTGCAACGTTGAGAATGTTATAACACTATAAATATGGATTTTCGCATGAAGCTCAATTCTGTATATCAAATAAACGTTTTTCAAACAGAAGTAAAAGAGAATTGACAAAGTATTGTTGGGTGCCGATACAGATGGTGATATCAAAATGAAGCGAAGGATCGTTGAATTAGGAGTTGGCTGGGATTTGAGAGAGCATTTGCGAGTGGTCAGTGCGGATAGACACGAGTGGAACTCTGAAGGGAGCTTATGGCATGTTAAAAGAAGAAATGGGAAGTGATTTTTTGTACTTATAATCAGTGTATGTGCTTTGATTAAAAGCAGATATTTGTTTAACAACAAATGAAGTCATATTTTAACACAAGTTCTACTTCAGGTCTACATGATTAATTATGTAGCTTACAGTGGAATTAATAGCAGATACAGTCCTGTCATATCCATTATGCTGAAAACTCTTGCAAACAACATTCTCTAAGTAAGGAAATTCCAAAAATATATATAAAAGTAAAGTTGGACTCATTAATCAATGTACTCATAAACCCCGAAAGTATATGATATATGATAAAATGATCGCCAAACCAATAAAAGAAAGTGTCGTCAATATTACGTATGCATTTTGATAAACAATTCTTTGTCTTCTTTATAAATGCCACTTTTTTACTCTCATTCAGTATGTCTTTTTCTCTTTTCATCTACATAACTCGCATTATTTCTATGTGTATGGGCTCTTAGGAGCTCATTGTGGAAAGTATTTACCTGTTTTTGATGACTACGTAATGATGCAAGACAACATCCAAAACAGAGTTGGTAAACCGGACTGACGAGTATGTCGTTTATCAAACAAGGCAACAGAGTCAGAGGTTAAGGAAGATAGCGGGAAGGTATGTTGTCCGTAGGCTTAACGGGAAATCGGGACAGACAGTACTAACAAGTGAATCAGGATTCTTGTTGCTCTAGGATTGGCAGGGCGGATAAAGGTATGGCGCTTATGGAAAGACTTTTGGTCTAAATTCAATTCTCGACCTCAGCCTTAACTATCAAACAGCACAGACGAAATTCTTTGAAAGAAATCAGGGAAGACAGTTGAATGCTATATTTCCCCCAAAGAAATTTGACATCGAAACTTATCATGACATAAAGGATTTGCTGGCTTCAATTCGAACTTGTTACGACAGCAAAAAAAGCAAGGAAGCAAATTGGATAAATGTATACGAAGAAGTGAAACGTTTAGAAGCGAAGTACGATAGTGAAGTCGACACCAAACACAATGACACTAACTTTTGCCTCAAGTTTCTGTTGCAATATTCGCTCCGAATATACATTATCTGTAGCCTTCTTTCAAGTCAACAAAAGCATCCGCTAAATGAATTGAACTTTTCTTTGAAAAATAACGCGGTATCGGTTTTAACGTGTACTTTAATACCTCCAAAGTCTTCAACGGCATCCAACCCCCTCAAAGTGATTTAACTCCTCCTCGTTGACTGATAAATTTGCAATGTTTAAGAGGTCAGCAGAATTTTCTTCAATAATTCATAAAGAGTTCTAAAATTTTATTAATAAACACGAGAGTGAAAATAAAAACAACTTACATCTTATGTGAGAATAACATCACATAGATGGAAATTTCTGTCAGGGCAACTTTTATTTCATTGCCCGCGAAAACTTTGTGTGGATAAAGGCGTCGACCACAAACGAATAGCAGTAGAATTTGCTGGAGATGACAAGCGGTCTGAAATTTATGGCTTGTTTCTCTACTCCATTCATTTCAAGTATGTAAGAATTTCAAGGCACTACAATTCTATTCTTTCATTGTATTTTATCATCTCATAATTAAAAAAAAAAAAAAAAAGTACCAATTAAGACTAAAAATTATGTGCGGTCATTTCTTCAGCATCAACTTCAAACTTCAGTCCCAGATATTTGTATTTTTGCTGTACTTTCATACAAAGTTGTGAATGAAGTGAAATGTCACACCGTGAGTTCGTTAACAATAGATGGCTTCTTATTTCAATTGACTAATTACAACTATTTAAAGAACCACAAAAGTAGTTTATATCTTGCTTCTAAAAAGCAGTTGTGTTGTTTTATTCATGTCTTGCTCTTTGTTAATAGGTCGTTTTGGAAGCGTAAGGGACTCAAATTACCTGGAAGGTACAGTAGAGTAACTTGGAAAAGAAAAAAGGTGAAAAGAGTATCCTAATTTTAAAGATGAACTCAGTGTTAGCATTGTTCCTAGTTGGTCAACGTCGTCAAACAATAGTAACAGCGACTCGAATGACGCAGAACCTGTAGTCATAGGAGCAAGGTATACTTTTACTAGTCTGGTAACGAGCCACGACTCTTCCTCCAAAAATACAGCATTATTGCCTTCGCAGTATGCTTCTTCCAAGAAACAACAACAAAAGCACTCTAAAAGCCAGTCAACGAGTCATAGTTCACAGCAACTACAGCAGCAACAGCAACAAAAAGAGCAACGACAAAAGTCAATAGCCCACCAACGTAGCACTTCTCATCCAAAGTCATTTAACGCCTTTTTGAAAGACACGAATGATGAATGGAGTGATGATATTATAGGGTCTACTGCTACAACTATTGTGAAACAACGTGAAAGTAAGCAAGATCCAACCATTGACCAAGAAGCGCTGGAAAAAGCATCCAAAGTTGCAGAAGCAGTATTGAAAGTCAGATCACCAACACTCACTACTACTTCTACTACATCTTCAGTGAATAAAAAGCATAATCCAACGAACCCTAATGGAATAAAAGATCATGTTCAGGATATATTACAAGGTGGGCAAGTTTAGGAATATGACAAGATATGCCCTTCTCATCATTTGTATTTAATACATAGACCCCACGCGTTCGCTGCAATGGTTAAATATAGAAGAAACAATAGATCCACCGAGAACCAAGAAATTCGCAGAGGTGATGAACGTATCTAACGTGGATTTAAGTAAGATGCATAATACATATGTTTTACACTGATTTTAATGTTTTGTTTGATAGCTGCGCTAAGAAGACTTAGTTGGAGTGGAATTCCCGAGGAGTTGAGAATGATGGCTTGGCAATTGCTCTTGGGATATTTACCCTGTAATTCAGCTCGTAGAGAAATGACATTAGCGAGAAAAAGAAAAGAATATGCAGATAGTGTTACTGCCACATATGCGAGAGGAACATCTGGATTAGATCAAGCATTATGGCATCAAATTCATATTGATATACCCAGAACCAATCCAGGCATACCTCTTTATCAATGTGAAGCAACTCAACTTGTAAGTTAGTAAGCTTTAGTTAATACAAAGTATTATACTTATTCTATGTATGTTAGTGCTTGGAAAGAATATTATATCAATGGGCGATACGACATCCAGCGAGTGGATATGTACAAGGCATTAACGACTTGGTTACTCCCATTTTCGAAGTATTTTTGTCAGCATATATTGATGAGGATCCAGAACAATATGATATTAGCCAATTGGATAAAGATATACTATCAGTGATTGAAGCGGATAGTTTTTGGTGTCTTTCCAAGTTACTAGACGGTATTCAAGACAATTATACATTTGCACAACCTGGTATTCAAAGACAAATATCAACATTAAAGGAGTTAGTGTCTCGTATTGATGGTAAGTTACTATTGTATTTTATCAAATGAAGCAAGTAAATTCTATATGAGCTTACCACCAACCTGTAAAATAATAGCTCGACTTGCATTACATTTACAGAACGAGGGAATAGAGTTTATACAATTCGCTTTTCGCTGGATGAATTGTTTATTGATGCGAGAATTACCTTTACGTAGTACAATTAGAATGTGGGATACATATTTGGCTGAAGGATCATCTGAAGGATTTTCAGAATTTCATGTTTATGTGTGTGCAGCATTCTTGGTGAAATGGTCACTTCAACTACAAAAATTAGATTTTCAAGGCGTCATGATATTCTTACAAGAATTGCCTACACAAGGGTGGCAAGAGAAAGATGTTGAGTTATTGTTATCCGAAGCGTACATGTGGAAGACTTTATTTCACAACGCTCCGAGTCACTTGAAATAAAGCACATATTCCTTCTTCATTGTCAAAATATGCTTTTTTGCAAGTGTTCGTAAAGTCCGACATTTTTCGAGAAAAATAAAATTTCGAATAATGCTTGGGTGGGTGTGGCACTACTTTTTGTTTCAACTTTATAAAGTAAACATGAGTTTCGGTAGACCTCCAAATATCGAACCCTCTCCTGGTAAAGCTCCTTTATTAGGAAGCTTTCCTTTAGACCACGACGGTAATTATCATATAAAAGTAATATTCTATTCTAAATGGCACTCTCTAATTCAAATGTCATTATACAAAGGTGAATGCAAGACTTTTATGAAGGATTATGTCAAATGCTTGAGAGAAAATAAGAATAACAACGGCTTATGCAGACAATTCTCTCAAGCTTATTTACAGTGTCGTATGGACAAGTAAGTCATAATTATTCAACTATAAAATATGCATAGTCTTTTCTTACATAACATATGACAAATCAGTGGTTTAATGGATAAAGATGATATGAAGAATCTTGGCTTTGCAGACCTTCAAGAAAAGAAGAGTGACAAAGAAGAAAATAGTAAAACTTAGCAGTGAATTTATTCATATTTAGCACTTTTAACCACGTAATCCATGTAAAATGCAAAACCAGATCCAAGAGGCTAGAATAATTGAACAAGTTAGAAATTGATTAATAAAGATAATGCTGTACTTATTTACCTGACCAATGGCAGCTAAAATCCAATCCAAAACAAGGTTATTTGTTGGACTAACACCTCTACTCACAGCACGAAGTACTTGACTAATCGCATCAGTAACAATCATATAATTGCCTTTATATAATCCATTCAAAAGTGATTTGGCACACTCTTCTCCAGTTTGTGGTGTGTTTGCACCTTCAATAATCTTTGTGATTTCAGGCTTTGTCAAATTCTCGGTATCAAAACCTGGAGATTCGATTCCACCGGGAAAGAAGATATGCACACCAATACCATATCTCTTTAATTCATTTCTAAGAGTATCAGCCAATCCACGAACAGCATATTTCGTAGGCGCATAAGTTGCCCAACCAGCGAAACTGATTAAACCCAACATGGAAGAAATAAATACAATTTTACCGTCCTTGATCTTTGAATCTCTCATACGTTGTGCTGCTTGCTATTCGTTAAACAAAAAAAATAAGCTTAGAACTTTGGCATAAAAACATATTCAAATACAATAGACGTACGTGAGCTACGTAAGCTTGTCCCAGATAATTAAGAGTTGTCAGCTTTTCAAACTCTTCCATAGTATGGTCCAAGAAGAACTTGGGATATGAAGCTCCAGCACAAGCACAAACAAAGTCGGGATTACGACCCATTTTAACATTAGCTTCATCAAAGGCACGTACAACGTCCTTTTGATTCGTAACATCAGCACTAATAAAGATAACTTGTTGCTTCTCTGACTTTCTATTCAATTTGATTTCCTCTGCTGCTGCTTCAAGTTCTGACACTCTTCTAGCAACAATGCAAACGTCTGCACCTTTCTTTACTAATTCAACAGCCAAAGACTTTCCCAAGCCAGTACTTCCACCTGTGATGAAACAGTGCTTTCCTTCAGGTTTGAAAGGAACTCGAGTCAAGGTCTTGTAAATATAATCGCCAACAATAGCCAGCACAGTTGCCGCGCCTAAAGCTACAATAACTGAACCCCAAGCTGGAAGACTCATTTGCGATGTGAAAGTTAAAAAAAAACGAAATAGTACAAAAGAGTTGAGTAACTGAACTCAACTTTATTGAATTTGAACCTTAAATTGTTACACTTTTTATATTTTCTTTTCTCGGATTTCAATCACAACATGGTTCAAAGTCTCAATTTGTCAGGAATTGCAAATGCTTTCCGTATTATATGGAATCCTAGTCTAGCAATGCCTCATATAATAGTGAATGGTAGTTGGCAACTAACAAGTTTTGCACTCGAACTAGTATCACTCATGCGTTAAGTTGAATAGACATTCGCGGCATTCATTATGCTAATTTGAAAAAAATTGGAAATATTAAGGCAATTGGCTTTGATAAAGATAATTGTTTGACAGCACCATACGTATCAACAATTCACTCACCTTTTAAGGTATCTTACCTAGACATTGTGTGTAAAGTACGACAAGGCCTAATATAAACTATCTTTCAGGAAGCATGGGATACTTGCAAAGAAACATTTACAAAAGAAAAAGTAGTGATAGTGTCCAATTCTGCTGGTACAAATGATGACGTTGATTATAAAGATAGGTATAAGAGAATTTCCAATATGAAAATCAGACTGTAAACATTTTTTATACAAGCGGGACATCTGGAAAAGTCTTTAGGCGTGACAGTGTTGAAGCACAAAGAGAAAAAGCCCGCAGGTGGTGAACAATTCAAGCAGTTTCTCCAGCCAATATTGCCTGAGGAAACTGCATTTGTGGGCGACCGGATCTTCACCGACGTTGTGTTTGGAAACCAGAATGGAAACCTGACAATATGGGTAGATAAAGTGATTACAGAGGAAGGTGATAATAAGGCTGCCTTAATAGTAAGTCAATTTTATAGAAACTGTAAAGTAGTAGTCCTTACTGATGCCTTGCTACTTAGTTGAGACGTATGGAGTATAGATTAATATCTTTGCTTCAAAAGTTCAATGTTAAGCCGCCTCCGCATCCAGCATTAAAGGGCAATTCGACCAGTGATTTCATTAAAAAGTAGCACTCGCTACAAAATCTGATATGACATTACTAAACCAACAAATTCTATTTAAAAATTTGAATACACCTCTTATAATTTTTTTAAGAATACCATGATATATAAAAAAACCGTCATGAAATAGTATTTACATACGTAAGTGACTTTAAGGGCTATTTATTACGAGTTTCAGCAAATTCTATGGCTTTCAGAAGATAGCCCCACCTCCTCCGGGTATCTACATATATGATGTACACTCTGACGCTGGCAGTGACGAGGTAATTAAACTCTGTTGTTTCAATCACCAATTTTACCCCGTCGTTTGTCTTTACTGTCGTAGGCCATACTCTTTTGTAAAGTGCGTTGGTCGGAGGGTACGAAAGCGCTGGATTTTCAAAGTGAGGATCGACAGCAGAATTTCTTCCATATACCTCTACGCAAGTGATGAGCAGGGA
Organism: Mucor irregularis B50; assembly: GCA_000587855.1. Taxonomy (NCBI): domain Eukaryota; kingdom Fungi; phylum Mucoromycota; class Mucoromycetes; order Mucorales; family Mucoraceae; genus Mucor; species Mucor irregularis. The sequence continues at coordinate 1,315,230 of KK076434.1, forward strand.
TAGGCCCGTAATGCAATTATACAATATCGCGCCTGCAATCACTTTAGCGCAAAAATACTTCATGTTTGGGTTTGGTAAACAACATGTATTCAGTAGTCCACCGATGCGTACCATCAGTCATTTCAAAGTAGTGGCGATCGCTGAGTTTTTTTGCGTATGGGCCATTTAAAATTCTAGAGCTGAATCCACTGTCTAATGATATTTGCCTCATGATTTTTTTAGGCTTTTCGCAGGTCTCGTTAATATCCTCAATATCTCGTCTTTTCTTCGAGATAAGCACCTTTTTTCCATGGTACTTCTCGACTAAAGACTCAATATTGTTTTTGCTGGACAGCGCTGTAATTTCAACTTCATTCTCTTCGTATATACTGAAAGAGTGGAGATTTGATGACCTGGCCGTGACGTATTGCAATGATAAATCACTATGCATGTGCGAATTATTGACCATATTAAATGTTGAAATCAATACCTGGAAAAAAAATCCTTTCAGCGACATATGTATTGTTGTTTGTAAACCATCAAGCAGTCTATTTGCGGGCTTGGGTAGTTAGCGTAAATGCTGCTTGGTCAACCTGTTTATAATAATGCTAATACATCAAAAAGACCTCTGTAAACCATAGTATCACGTAAATTATGGTGCCATAACAATGAGCATATTGATGTACCAGGTGAACCTACCACAGGGATTATTGGCGTGTCAAGCGATCATAACGGTATTGCTTTTTGTTTCTTTTTTATGTCGACTCCACTTATCATGCAGAAGCAGAATTCATACTTGCCGGATCATTCACCCATGCTCATGAAAAGCAACTCTTACGCAGTTGCTCAGACGATGTTGTCAAGAAAATAGACTGCACGAAGAGAAAAGTGTAATTAAAAAAAAGGAAAAGCAACAAAAAATACGCAAGAAGATAAATTATTAAGGATAGTCATCTGATTTTCAAATAGAGAAGTCATTTCTGCTTGTTCTATTACGAAATGCGGATTTCCAACGAACATTGTATGGCACTTTATCTTTTTACACCTTCTTTCACCTTTCTCCCTCTTTCGCTTTGAAAAGGTTTTTATATATAAAGAAGTAGAAAGGGGACTTGCGAAACTCGTCATTAATATTTACAAATTTTCTCGTTTGAAGCAAGTTGGCGCTACGTACTCTATATAGTGTCGTCTCAAATTTTGAGATTTGTTCAATTGTATCATTTCAGATTCCAAATTTAGAACAATCCTTTTTCAGTTTACCTAACATGGTGTAGTAATTTATCACTTTCGAAACACTTTAAATATCAAAATTAATGCAGTGTTCACGTTCGATTCTTGACTAAAACAACAGTTTTTGCTTGATAAAAAGTAATCACTCAAGTGGATTTATTTGTAAGGTTACGTACATAAGCCTGTAACTCAAAAGTTAAAACGAGATATCCATATGGCCATCTCCTATCCACCACCTTAGCTTTTATAAGTGAAGGAAGAATTGCATATTTATAGCAAATCTTAAGCGCCAGTAATGCATATTTAAACACTGAACGCATCCCCATTGATAATTTGGCGAAAAAGTCATGAAAATCTCTGTGAATTTGGTTAGTCAATGGAATGTTTTGTTTTGGCCATCATATTGAAAACTGTACTTCTTTGTTTTAATGGTACCAGGTGAAGAAGAGTAAAATTTTGGTTCGACTGTTCGCGGGTTAGAGCAAAGAGTGATTTATGGGTACCACGACTAAAGTTTAAATGAATTCGCTTTGCACTTTTACCTTAATTTTCAGTTTTGACGTAAACCAAAGGAATATTATGTATGTACCAAGCGTTAAACACTCTTTTGCAGACTATATTGAGAAAAAGATGAGCTAGTCCCCATATGCATACAATATAAAGCATCTACAATGAAAGGGTATCATGTACGTATTGCTAAGAATGACGATACATATATAAGATGAGGAAAAAGTCATGTATGCATATAAAGCACGATATATACAAATAAAGGGGAAACCGTAAATGATGATATGTGCTCGCACAAAGTGACACAAACAAAGTCAACGGTTTCTTATTGACACTTTAACTTTACATACTTCTTGCTCTATTTGTATTTAATATGCGTGTGTGTATGTACGTTAATGCATTCATGAGGGTCTTGTGATATGTAAATAAAGAAAACACAGTAACCTCTCATTGTGGTGTTGACAGTTTGTTTCCATATAATTATCTTTCGGCCCGAAAACAAAATAATCGGTTGATCGCGGTAATATCAACAGCTCCTCCATGGGGGTTAAGGCACTTGCTTCTTACGCATTCTTCGCTTATTTTTATACGTACGTACTTTTGCCTTCACATAAAATTTCCGTTGCAAAGGGACTCAATTAATAGTAAGCTTAAACCAATTGAACAAACAATCAGAAGAAAAAAGTCGCTTGTGATATCACGTATAACGTATAATTGCATGCAATTTACAATATGGTGTCAGTATAAACAATATTGATATAAATGGAATTAGGAGCTTATTAAGGAGGAGACGAAAATAGTAATACGTTAAAATGATGGGAGTCTCTCCCCCCTTCAAGTTCAAATCAGTTAATAGTTATACTAATTTGATTGGTTGATCTTAAGGGCGCGATAAAGTAGAAGGATCAAATCATAAAGGCTGATTGTTGTTATGGTGGTGATCGTCGTCATGGCTGCTATTATATAGTACACATACCCGTACCTTTTCATATAAACACTTTATTGTATATTAAATAAAGAACCCTTTTGTATTACAAACGAAAAAAGGTCCCTTTTTTTAATAAATCATGATTGCCACAGCAGTTAAACACTCGTATGTACGTACGGTTTAAACTTTCAAATGGGGAAAAGCGCCGGTGCATTGACACTTTTACGAATAGTTTTTACAGTGAATAGTACACATATACTATGCACACATTGTGCTTCTATTCCTGTGTGTTCCATGTATGTATGTGCGTGTGTGCATGACCGAAAAAAGATGATATTTTTAAGAAAAGCACACTTAAAAATATGTCATTGCACTATGTAAGATTACGAGCGCGCGATTGACTCCTTTGCGTATATCATATAATTTATAAATATACATTTACTACTTTATTCTTTCAAGCTTTGCCATCAACACAAATATACATAGGTATTTACATAGCCGATTGGGTACGTACGTATGTATTGTTATATTTATAAATCGATTAGTTGAAATTACAATGATATTATAGTTATTTATAAAAACAGGTAGGAGTATGTACCTACAGTAAGTGTTTTTAAACATTGGCCATGATAACAACTGTGGCAACCTTAAGGAGAGTGAGTGGTTACACACAAGTAAGATGGTCAACACCAATGTGACTATGACTATATAAACATACATTTTTGAGTACTGATATCTTTCAAGTGGTTAGAATTGCCACAAAAATCCGAAAAGACACGTTTGCCAAGATGAAAGTATTACATCTACCTACATAGTCTTGGCAGATCTCGATTTCCCATTGGTCAACATTTAAAGCATATTATTGGTTAAAACACGTATGTATAGGGAGACACGAAAGCACTGGCTAGCTATTTCACGTTTATTATAAACAAGCACGTTGTTGCTATTTATTTCCGTTTTGGTAATGCAGGGCGAACTTGCATTAACGAATCCAGGCCCACGTTATTTTTTAATCAGTGCGTTTATAAAAAAATACTTGCACTTACTTAAACTAACAATTAAAAATTAATATAAATAAACCTTGAAATAATTTCTTCAATTTTTTTTCCACCTCATTTCTCTATTTCTTTTTCAATTCCTTTCAAATCAATATGGATTCATCAACATTATCAATTAAAAACGCTTCAGGAAAGACATTCAGTCTTTTGAACGATAGCAGTAACAACGATCATCAGCAACGACACTTTCAAGTGAATAAATTGACAACTTCCATGACTACAGTTTCACCTACCAGAAGAAAATATCACTGTACTGAACCTGGATGCAATAAAAGCTTCACTACCAGGTAAATAAAGCGTACAAAGTTTGATTTGAAGCCTTATATAAGAAACTAATACAATGCTGTACACATAGTGGTCATCTCGCCAGACACAATCGTATTCACACTGGAGAAAAGAATTTTCATTGTCTTCATCCTGGTTGCCCTAGTAGATTCTCACGTCAGGATAATATGATGCAACATTATCGCACTCATTTGTCTCAAAAATTACGTAGACAACAACTTCGTCAACAGCAAGAGGAAAAGACATCATTGATGAAGCAGCGACCTCAATTATATCGTCATTCTCATCATAGAAATGAAGATAAAATGTTATTCCAACCACTTGTCATCCCAACTACTACAACCACGAGAGGTCGTAGAAGTGTAACAATGCCTAGCTTACCTTATCCTCCACCTCTTTTAAACACAATGCCAACAAAAGTGATGAATCGCCCTAGACGTGCTTTGTCTACTTCGTCCACCTGTTCGTCTTCCTCTTCCTCCTCCTCTTCTTTTTCATCTCCTCCACCGATGTACTACAACAACGCAGCTCAACATTATTACAGCGATAACCATTATCACCATCATAATAACGATATTGGATATCATCAGCAGTATCAATATCAACAGCACAAGCAAGAGCAGCAGCAAAGTAATCATAGCGATTGGACACCACGCAACTCTCAAAAGTCTTTCTCAAGTCTTTTGCATTTAGCCAACATTGTTAGTACTTTTGGTTAAATATTAGTATATACTAAACAACATCGTATCAACATATGCAACCTTTACAATCCTTTCACAACTCACAACATATGCCCATTTTACATAACAGCATCACAATGTATTTTCTTATATTTTGTATCAATCACAAACAAACAAACAACAACAACAATCTTGTAATTATAGCACATCCTTGTATAACGTCACCTTTCTCCCTTTTATATGCCTTTTTTTTTAACTATTCTACAACATGTACCATGAATCTCCTCCCCCTCCAATATGTTTATAGTCAGTAGTAATAGTATCAGTAGTAGTACTTTTACTCATATCAATAGTAGTAAATAGCACAGTCGTATTTATTTTCATATATAGAATCATCAAATAAATTATAGCCTTTTCATCTCATATAAACAACTCATTAGTGTGTAACCGATCCTCGACTCCCTAAAGAGGCTGAGCATGTTAATTCCCTTCAAACTGTGTATAAATCCGACACTTTGACTAAGGTTCGGTTACATTAGCTTCACTAACTCAGTTAATTTCGACTTGGTGAATGCATAGAACTGCGGATCTCATAAACTTTTATCATACCAATATACTTTCTATTCTTACATATTTACGTATTAGCAATTCTCTTTATGCATGTATTTTCTACATAGATTGTCTAATTGTGAGTACATACATTTGACCTCAGTCATCTAAATGTATCTTCTGGAATTCGTTTTTCACATAAGTAATACTTAAACAAAATAGGTACATATTGGTATAAACATTTACAAAGCGCATGTGTGCTTAAAAGCCATCAATACTTTCTTTCAATTGACTTGGATGTTTTTAAGCAACACTTCTAGTGATAAACATTCTCAAGTATGTAATTTTGCCATGTGTATGTATACTTTCATTTCCGTTGCTGGACTGAATCAGTTTCTAAAAGAAAGCTGTCATTTTTCATACTTGAACTGTTAAAAAATTGACTGATTAAATGGAAATGAAGACCTATTTACGCGCACAAATTTAACAATTTTTTACTCACAACATGTATTTAGGTACAGTAACTTGTGAGTAAAATATTTGTGAGTGATCTATAAAGGCTATTTATATAATTAAGGCTTTTTAATATTGTCTCGTTTGATATGCGCATAACAAATTGAAAGATGCTTATGCGTATGGCAAACTATGTAAAAAAATCAAAGTAGTTTTGATGAAGATTTAAAGTCAATTTTACCACATATTCACTGCATACTTGACCCTTTCTTTGTTCGTATAGTTGAAACATCTTTGATTGCAAATTTATAAAAACTACTTCAGTGGGAGACCAAAGAGTACATATCAACAGAGATATTCTCCGATATGCTATATTACTTTGAAAGATAACTGGCAGTAATTATATACTAAAGCTAAAATTCAAAAGAACAACGCATAGCTTGTCCCATGCCGCACATATGAGTGACGAGACACAGTGTAGTATAGTAACTCAATTGATTTTTTTGATTTTTTGAATCCAATACAATAGCCTGCATCATCAAGAAGAGGCCTCTATCCTTCTTTGGTACTTCCATACTTATACTTCAATTTGCCGACCTTCAGCTTTATGTACATAGTGGACATTTAAATTGAAAAGAGACAAGAATATAAAATCACCTTTGGGAGAGCTACGTATTCAAATTATGTAAATTCTTTTGTTTCATGTATGTAGTCCATGTAGATCTAGACATATTGTACTTTTTAACGTTGATTACTACTGTCTGTTCAGACTTTGTATTTACAACGTCTGTATACTTCGTTGTATTATCTTTACGTATCAAGTTTTTTTTTTTTTTTATGTACGTATTTACATGGCACTCTTCAGAATAAAAATTAGCAGTACATACTCTTTGGAAAAGTTTAAATGAAGAAAGCAAGTACATAGGTACATGGTACGTTTCTTTGAAAATGAATGGGTAAAAAAGAGGCGCGATCATTACTGTGCCATAAGCATGTTGGTCCTTTATTATGAACCTTGGAAATTTTGTTGACGGTTGTATAGTTTATTTTATACATATCTCAATAATGGAGGTCATTTGGAAGACTATTTGCCATACTTATGTACTAAAAAGTGGGAAGCTCTATACCCTTACGTACAATCACAAAATTGTTGAGTTGATAGTTACACGTTGTTATATGTAACACACCTGGTATAATTGACATATGGTTTTAAAAACACTTATACCGATCGCACGCAAATGTTAATTTCTCTATAAACAGAAATTCACAAGTGATTTCTATAAAGTAATCACTGAATTATGATGACATACAAAGGGAAAAAAAATGACTTTTTTCGTGTGACCTGAGCGATTATACTTTAAATACCAGCGTCCATCAACATCCTTCTTTCTCTTTTTTTTTTTTTTTTTCGATAACATTAATATAGAGTTTAAGTTATACATAGAATGACTTTATACGAATCAACACCAAGAAATGATCTGCCACAATTACCAGATTTCTCACAGCTATCCGATAAAGTGTGGAGGGTAATGGGATTAAATCCGGGGAAATTCACTCTTCAAGGTATAATCTCAAATGTAAGATATGAAGCAAGTACATAACAAATTATTAATAATTTGTACAGGTACAAATACTTATATTGTCGGTACTGGTAACCGCAAGGTGCTGATTGATTGTGGTGATGGACAATCTGGATATGTGCCACTTTTAATTGAATCGCTCAAATCCATCAACCCAGAGGCTTATATTTCTGATATTCTTATTAGTCACTGCCACAAAGATCATTGGGGCGGACTTGACGATATTATGTCTTCCGAACTAAACAAGCAACAATCACAAAGTATCAACGTTCACAAGTTTCCTCTTTTGGAAGAAAATACATTATTCAAACACTTGGATAGTTTTCCCCAACAAGTAGAAGTGAAAGAACTTGTCGACGATCAGGTGTTTGTAGTAGATAAAGATGTACACATCCGTGTTGTTCATACACCAGGCCACGCCAAAGATCATTGCGCATTCTACTTTGAAGAGGAAGATACCGTCTTCACAGCTGACTGTATATTGGGGCATGGATCTGTTGCGTTTGAAGACTTGACGGAATACATATATGGTTTGCGCAGAATTCAGGATTTAAAGCCTTCGAAATTATATCCAGGACACGGAGATGTAGTAAATAACGGAATAGAAAAAGTGGAGCAGTATTTGTCAATTAGAATGGCAAAAGAAAATCAAATACTAGAAATTATGAGAAAAGATAAATCAAAAACTTGGACTCCTATAGAAATCGTGGACGAGATGAATTCTGCTTCAAAAGGATATAACGAGCAGTTGATGGCTGTCGTAGTTCGAACTATTGGCTTACATCTTATCAAGCTATACTTTGATGAGAAGGTCGAAATGGTGGAAGCAGAAAGCTTCCTGGAAAATCAAGGTATCGATCCGTACGATGCCTATAATGTCTTTTCTATAGTAAATGAAAAATGGCGACTATTAGATAAGAGCAAACTGTAGACAAGTCTCACATGTTATCTAAATGCGGCCAATCTTAATTATTCATTTTTTTTGCAACCAATAAAACAATTGTGGGGTATATAATTGATCGTAATTTTCATATGTGACAGTTGATAATTTATCTCTTGTGTTTTGCTTTCATTATGTACTATTTGACTTTCCTCTCTAATCAGATTTATTTTTATGAGAAAAGAGTGTAAAAAATGTATTCTAGTGGTGATATATGAACAAGTTTAGTTAAGACTGCTGATAAAGCTGTCAATGTTATATTCCTCTTCGTAATCCTTTTCGTCCCAAAGCGTTTCTAGATTTTCCAATACGGCCTTCGCGTTACCCAGGCCCTCAGTGGAAGGATCTGCCTTAGGCTTCTTCTTCGACGAGGATTGGGCACCATCACTACTGACATTGAACAGATCCAAGATTTGGTCCGTATCCATGCTCTGTAAACCTGAGTTTTGCTGATTGACGACAGAGTTGGCTATATTTAATTTGAATTTTTGGAGACCCATAATCTTTTCTTCTAATGTGCCTCTTGTAATTAATCTATACACATTTACAACCTTCTTCTGACCGATACGATGTGCACGATCCATTGCTTGTAAATCCTTCATGGGATTCCAATCATGTTCCACAAATATAACTGTATCCGCACCAGTTAAATTCAAACCCAATCCACCAACGTGAGTTGTCAGCAGTAAAACGTCAATCGAAGGATCGGCATTGAACTTTTGTACCATTTCATGGCGTTTGCTAGAATCCACCGAACCATCCATTCGAAGATAACTCACGGTTGGCATGAGCTTTTTAAATAGGTCATTTTCGATAATATCCAACATCGGCTTCAGCTGACAAAAGATTAAAGCACGATGTTGACTGACTGCACCTGCTGCCATTGCTGTCGGATCAGAATCGGATTCCGGGGTTGTATCGCCAATACCGCATTCGCCCAGCAGTTGCCTAGAAAAAAACAGATATTCAGATGAGAACTATATTTCCAATCTGCCTGCGACTACTACACTTTACTTTAGCGCTAATAATTTCGGTGCATTTGATATATCATGTATAGAGGAGTTTGTCTTTTGCAATAGATTTTGTACTTTTTGATAGTTTGGATACTTGTCGCTCACAACAAGCAAAGGATGGTTACACAGTCTACGAAGGTATTGTAAAGCTTGGAAAATATGGGTTGCTCCCTTACTTCCTTTATCTGCTGGTACGATTTCTGTACCCAGATTTTGTTCAACTGAAGTTTTAGCTTGAGATTTAGCGAATTCATCATATAAAGATTTCTAAAAAAAACGTTAAAAGCGCATTAGCCAACATGTTCGTTACTATAAATGATATACAATACCTGTAAGTCACTAAGCTCACAATAATAGTCTTGAATAATTTTCGGTGGTAAATCGTGCAAGACATCCTCCTTTAAACGACGCAATAGGAAAGGTAAAACCTGTTTATGTAATGCTTCCAAAGCAAGTGCACCTGCTTCTTGCTCTTTTGAAGAGCTTTTGCTATCTCTACTTGATAAAATTGGTTTACCGAACCGCTCGTTGAAGATCTTTTCGGAACCAAGAAAACCAGGCATCAAAAAATCAAATAGTGACCATAATTCTAAAACATTATTCTGAAGGCATAAGGTAAGTACCGAAATAACGATTTTATAAATTTTTACATTAAACCTACCTGGATGGGAGTACCGGAAAGAATGAGACGGTGATTGGATTTAATGGTTTTGATAGCTTTAGTTATTTTTGCCTTTCCATTCTTGATAATGTGACCTTCATCCAGAATACAATAATTCCATGTCAAAGACGAAAGCTCTTCAATATCGTTACAAGAAATCACATATGACATGATGACTACATCATATTTATGAATCGACGCTCGAAGTCTATCAAAATAATAACAATTAATCACCACCACAAAATAGAGGTAATAAATGCTTATCAATACCTCTTTCGCTCTGCTGGGCCACCAGTATATAATAACGGCTTCAAGTTTGTGCAGTAATTGAGGATTTCATGATACCAATGCCCAGTCAAAGTGGGCGGGCAAATAACCAACGAAGGGCAAGGGGCCCATTCTGGTAGTTTTGTTTCTGCAAACTTCTGAGCCCTCAAAAAGTGATCGCCAGCAAGGATACAAATGGATTGAAGGGTTTTACCCAGACCCATATCTAAATTATTAAATGTCTTAGTATACAGACCAAAATATGTTCAAATGGGTCAACATACCATCACAAAGGATACCGTGCAAGTGGAACTTGTTCAAAAAGGCCAACCAATTCACACCTTCTTGCTGGTACTTTCTTAATTCTGCGTTTATCTTGACTGGAATTTCATAGTTTTCAACCTTGGAACTATCCAATAATTGGGCCAAGAAGCGACGCTCTTCGTCACGATGGGCCAGCATCTCTGCAGACATTCCTGGAGGATCAGGAATACCTGCTTCCAGAGGAACAAGTTTGATCAGCAGAGCAAAGCAATTTGTACAAATCAATCGAACAGCTTCATCGGCATCGCTCATACGACCCAATATAGGGACAATCAAGAAAATCGTGTAAGGTAAGATCTTGGTATCGAGTAATTGTACAAGATGGTATACAAGTTCTGATGCACCTTGGCGATGATAAACATTCAATGGATTGCTTAGTTGTGGTAATACTTGATCGACAATGACTTGCATAGTCTTTGCAGTTATGATGTTGGCAATGGCCGCAAGGCAGCGTGCACTGACATTACGAACGACAGCGTAGCAAGATTGAAGAGACCGACATATGTAAGGTACAACCTCACCGATTTGATCCCATAATCCCTCCGAAAGATATGGCACTACCATAGTTAAAATAGTAAGGGAATCGATAACCTCTTGACCCAGTTGGAAATTTGCTTCAATCAATTTATCAGAGGCATCAGAATTCTTTTGGTCTTCGGGAAACGCCTTGATTATACTTTCGAAGATGCACTCTTTCAATTTGGGAACTATCTTGAAAACATTGTCACCAAATCTGTCACAAAGTTCACGAAGTGAGATTTCAGCACCACGCTTCATTAGTTGGGCCTCTTTCTGCTCTGGTGTGATGACTTCTTTAGTTTGATTTGATGGTTTGCCAGTTTCTTCCTTGTGAATTGATATGATGCGCGACTTTGCTTGATTGTCCTCCAAGACTGGGGTCACTGTCGTATCAGAGCACAAAAAGGTGCATAAATTTTTCACTACTTTATCGTTAGGGTTGACTCGGTTGATTGACCTTTCGCATAATAGTGTGTACGTAGCTAAAGTAGCGGCAGAACGTTGCTGTAATTCAAGGTTTTCCTCGAACTTTATGCTATTCATCACACTTCGTATGACGGGATTCAACTTTGCAGGCAAGACACCAAGTTCAACGACAGCGCCAGCGGTAGCTGCATAAACGTTGATTTCAATCTTTTGTTTGAGCTCTTCAAAGTAGCCAATCGAAGAAATAACACGTTTCTGACGTTCGCTTAACTGTGTAATTATTGCTGCTCTTCCTTTGACTCGGGGAATCTTTGTCAACAGGTTTTCAAATAGATCACCAACAACACTTGTAGCAGTTTCGATGGTAAACAAAGGGCCTTGTTCTGGAAGCGCTTCACCGGGTAC